>JADRCD010233323.1:0-19744 GCA_019843815.1 Montemys delectorum | reverse complement strand
AAAAAAAAAGAAGTTTTCTGGAGTATATACAAAGAAGTAAAACTGTTGGATCTGTGATAAGTCTACTTTTAATTTTTGAGTAATAACTACATTGTTTTTCAAAACGACCACAGTACTTCGCCTCCCCATCAACAATGCACAAGTTTTGCTTTCTCTGTAGCTCCCCTCACATTTGTAGTCTTTCAAATGTTTTTTTGTACATTTGTGTGTGTGTGTCTGTGTGTGTGTGTATCTGTGTGTGTGTGTGTGTGTGTGTGTGTGTGTGTGTGTGTGTGTGTTACCACAGTGCCATAGCAAACATGTGGAAGGCAGAAGACAACTTTTGGGAGTTAGATTTTGAGGTTAGATTAGCAGATTTGGTTCCAATCACCTTTATCCATTGAGTCATATTGCCAGACCAGTTGTTATTGTTGTTGTTGTTGAATAGTAAACGTTTTAATAAGTGACAGGTGGCACCACCTTGTGGTTCATAATTTAACAACAAAACAATGTTTGAATAAAGAAGTTGATATTTTGTTTGATGTGTCTCTTATAAGCAAAATGATGCCACAATTTGATGTGGGAACTTGTTCAGCTGTCACCAATTCCCTCCAATTCAGCCACTAGGTGACTTGTGGTTGTGTGCAGTAGGAAGTTGAACAAAATCATTTCCAACACCAAGTCATGTCTCTGCTTCTATTGCATCATGAGTAGATTGAAAACAGCATGCTTAATGAGACAGCCAGGTCCCAGAAGATAAAATGCTACAGCATCTCAAGTCTCCGTGAGTCTCAGGAACTTGAACTCAGAAGCAGAGAGAGCACAGCCAGAGGCTGGCTGGTGGGTGCTGGAAACCCAAGTTTCAACACCAACAAGAATGGGTTGAGTGTTGCTGTCCAGCAGTGTGGCTATAGCTAATAATACCCTGCATGTTCAGAAAGACTGAGCACACTGAAATGTTCTCATCACAAATAACAGGTATATCAATTATCCTGAATTGTAATGACTATTCTGCAGTCTATAGTATATCAAAACATCTCATTGGATACCATTATGTATGTATGTGTTATTAGTTAGTTAGAATAAAGATAGATTATGAATAAAATAAATACCTAGTCCCTATAAATATCCCATGAGAAGTGGGTATGGTGGCGCTTACCTGTACTTGGAGAGTGGAGACAGGAGACTTAGAAACTCAATGTATTCCTTAATTAAAGCCATCCTTGGGACCAGCCAGGGCTACATGAGACCCTATCTTAAAAACCCAAGGCAAAATCAATCAGCCTATGTTTCTTGTACAGCAATATATATTTGATCAACTAAGCCTACAATGACATTATTAAAATATTAGTTTGCTAAATTTCAAACTCAAGTCCAACTACTCTTACATTCATTAAACTTAAAAAATTATAAGTCTTTGTCATTTTCATGAAACAAAAATATGTTTTCTTATAACTTATTCAGTAGCTCAAAGTGTACCTCTAGATTTGATGGATTTGCTTCATCTGGGATTTTATATTTAATTTTAGTTTTTAAATTTTTGAATTTGTGTGTGTGTTCATTGTACAAAGTGATGGCTTTCATAATGACACTTTCATTTGAGTTGGAAACCCTCTCTGTGGCCCATGAGCAAGCCAGTTTCTCGTGCCCTTCAGATACTAGACACTTACTGGGCTCTGCTGACTTCACATCTGCTCATCCTGGGGCAGCAGCCCCATTCTCAGCATGGATACACAGCTGCCGCCAGCATCACCTGGGGGTTGGGGGCAGGGGTCAGAGGCACAGGAGCAGCATGAAATAATCAATACAGCAAAAGTCCCTCCAGGGGAGGCCAAGAATGGCACACCATGCTGCTCAGAGGAAAACTATGGAGAAAGGAAGAAAACATTAAAACAAATCCAGGACTTAGTTAGCTCTGAGAGTTTTTTGAGGGCTAGGGGATTTTTTTTTATTAGATGTTTTCTTTATTTATATGTCATACAATATTTCCTTTCCCAAGTTCCCCTCCAAAAAAAGAAAAATAAAATAAAATATACAAAAACAAAAACAAACCCCTGTTCCCTTCCCCTTCCCCCTGCTCACTACCCCACCCTCTCCTGCTTACTGGCCCTGGCATTTCCCTACACTGAGGCATAGAACCTTCACAGGGCCAAGGGCCTCTCCTCCCATTCACGACCAACTTGGCCATCCTCTGCTATACATATGCTGCTGGAGCCATGAGTACTCTTTGGTTGGTTGGTTTAGTCCCTGGGAGCTCTGAGGGTACTAGTTAGTTCATATTGTTGTTCCTCCTATGGGGCTGCAAACCCTTCAGCTCCTTGGGTCCTTTCTCTGTCTCCTTCATTGGGGACCCTGTACTCAGTCCAATGGATGGCTGTGAGCCTCTACTTCTGTATTAGTCGGGTACTGTTAGAGCCTCTCAGGAGACAGCTATATCAGGCTCCTGTCATCCAGCACTTGTTGGCATCCACAATAGTGTCTGGATTTGATGACTGAATATGGGAAGGATTTTCAGGTGGAGCAGTCTCTGGATTGTCCTTCCTTCAGTCTCTGCTCCATAGTTAGTCTCTATGACTCCTTTCATGGGTATTTTGTTCCCCCTTTTAAGAAGGAATGAAGTATCCACACTTTGGTCTTCCTTTTTCTTGAGTTTCTTGTGGTTTATGGATTGTACTTTGTGCATTCCCATCTTCTGGGGTAATATCCACTTATCAGAGAATGCATACGATATGTGTTCTTTTGTGATTGGGTTACCTCACTCAGGATGATATTCTCCAGATCCATCCATTTCCCCAAGAATTTCATAAATTCATTGTTTTTAATAGTTGAATAGTACTCCTTTGTGTAGATTTACCACGTTGTCTGTATCCATTCCTCTGTTGAGGGACATCTGGGTTGTTTCCAGTTTCTGGCTATTATAAATAAGGCTGCTATGAACATGGTGGCGCATGTGTCCTTATTATATGATGGAGCATCTTCTGGGTATATGCCCAGGAGTGGTATAGCTGGGTCCTCTGGTAGAACTATGTCCAATTTCCGAAGGAACTGCCAAACTGATTTCCAGAGTGGTTGTACCAGCTTGCAATCCCACCAGCAATGAAGGAGTGTTCCTCTTTCTCCACAACCTCGCCAGCATCTGCTGTCACCTGAGTTTTTTATCCTAGCTATTCTGACTGGTGTGAGGTGGAATCTCAGGGTTGTTTTGATTTGCATTTCCCTGATGTCTAAGGATGTTGAACATTTCTTTAGGTGCTTCTCAGGCTAGGGGATTTGAAAGCATATTTACTGACAAAGTCTGTCCTGGAGAGACTGTTATTCACCGGAGTGCCACTCCATGGCAAAATGGTACCTCCCCACAGCCCATAGTGATACGCCAAAATCAAGATAGTTCATGATCTGGCTAGGAAATTTTTATTATTCTAAGTTAAGCAAGATGGGGACTAATCCTCTGCCCTGAAATGCTCATGGCTCCCCCAGCTGCAGTTGAAGTCACCAACCCAGGTGATTACAGGTCAATTGTAACTAACATTTTTTTTAAAAAAGGAAAAATGAATCCTGAAGCTGTGGCATGGCCTCACCAATCAGGTTGGGTCATCACTCTAGATTTTGGAGCTGAAAGTTTCTGTTGCTATAAAAACATACAAAGGATGTTAATGAGAGTCATGCTCGTGCCTTTTAAGAAGTTGCCTGTGTTCTGCAGATAGCACCTCTGTGGTGTCCCCTGGGCAGCCAGAGGGGAGGCTCAGTGAGGATTTCCATACACTGTGTTTCTCTGACAGCTTGACCTTCCACACCATACGCAGTTGTCCTGCATGGTCTTCAATAGGAAGAACACAAGACATCTTGTAAAGCTTTTGGTAAGCTCTCAATCCAGACTATGTTGTGGCTTCTCTGCTTGCGCCTCAAAGGTCCCTTGTAGACAGCATACTTAGTACATCTGGACTCTTAGTGGTATAGAATAGATCCAGAGTCTAAACAGAGTCACTATAGCTCCTACAGCCCAGGGGAAAGCCCTTCTGCCTTCCACCAACCCCATATCCATAGCACAACCATGAGGACTGTGCCCTCAGACAGCCCTTAGGCCTGGGATCTGTTGAAACACACCCTGTCTGTCCCAGAAGCCAAAGAGAGCGCCTGCCTTCTTCCACCAACAACAGTAACAGCTGCTCCCTTGGCAGGAGACCCACTTAGAAATGTTTTTGCCATGTTTCTTTTATTCTTACGTTGTAGTGGGAGAGAAAATCTACTTAGGATAGAGCCATTCTGCTGTGACACGGTAGCTGGGGCCCAGGGTCCCCTCTCACCTGAGTGTCCAGATCTGTTCCAATTCACTCCTCCCTGTTCAGCATGAAAAACCCTAAGCCAGTTCTTGCATGAAGCTATGGGACACCCACAAACCTTTGCAGTCCCCGTCGGGAGGAGTTTCTTGTTCAGAGATACCACAAACCCACAAGGTGAGGACCCATAGACACTACCACAGAATATGCAGGAAAGAATTTCTGCCACACCCTGTCCCCAGCAAGACTATGGCAGGCATGAAGAGAAGGAGCCCCATCTGCCAACCACCCTTCATCTGGGTCACGGGTTCTGCTGTCGGCTCTAATTGAATATTCTCTCAAGTGGCCGTTTGGCCATTTGTTTCCTGAGTCTGATGCTCTTCCTTTAGGAAGTGAGATGATCATACACACACACACACACACACACACACACACACACACACACACACACGAGAAGCCTGTGAATGTTCAGGTGCTGAGTGAGTGTGCTCCCTCAGGGAAAGATGCAAACAACACATTTAGCTAAAACTTGTTAAACCCGAAGACATCCATACTACACACACATACACACATCCTGCTTCAGACTGAATGTGAAGTGTCCCCCAAAGGCCCCAATGTTGTAGGCCTGGCTACCAGCCATGTGCTAGAGGGAACTGAGACATTTACCAGGTGGGAGGAAGTTATCCACCTAGGAGTGCTCTTGAAGGAGATTCTGGGACACAGACCCCTCTATGGCTCTCCTGCTTTTAGCTGCCATGTAATGAGCACTCCTCCCCCTCCCCCTCCCCTTTCTACTCCTCCTCCTTCTCCTCCTCTATGAACTCACTATACTTAGAGCCCAACCACTGACACAGAGCAGCAGGGTCAAATGTAGTATGAACCAAAACCTCCTCTATTTATCAAATGGTTCTTTCTGGTATTTGTCACAGAAAGCTGACTAATGCAATATGTTTACCTACACAATCCCTGTAAACTTCACATGTTCATAGCAACAGAGATGTGCACAGCACATACACAATTGAGTATGTGTGCAAACATGCCTGTGAACTCGTGTGCCCACGCATGAAGGAACTGACACAAACACACAGTTCAAGTGGTTATTCAAAGTATGCAATAAGTAGCTGTTTTGAAAGTATGAAAATATAGCAAGTACAGACTTTCAAATTATATCAAAAGTATTATCAGAATTATATCAAAAAACATAGTGGATACAAATAGTGCCCCCCTTAAATATCCACCCTAGTCTTTGAACCTGTGGATATGAATTCAAGTGCAAATAGATCCAAGTTAAGGTGAGGCCCTAGTCTGGTGAATGGCTTTGTTATAAGGAGAGAGCCTTAGAGCCACATGGGGCAGAAGCTGGGTGGTCACAGAGGCAGAGGGTACAGAGGCACTCTACTGCAAAGAATGCTAAGAGGGCTAGAACTGCTAGAAGCTCAAAGGACTGAAGCAGGAGCCCTCCCCTGAATCCTGTGGAGGGAGCACAGTCCTGCCCATAAATTGACCTGGGTTTCTAGGCTCCATAATGAGAAATCAATTCCTGTTGTTTTTAGACACTCTGTTTGTGGTAGTTGCTAGGGGAACCCTAGGAGACTTATATAGCATGCCATGAAAAGACACTTGGGCAAAGGATTTGCCCATAAAGAGAAAGTCCAGGGCAGGAAGTTATAACGAGGCTGTGTCTGACATTCACCCATCTCCCGCTCAAGTCTTGGTAACTGTCTGAAACTCCAGCACTCAACTCACTCCACTACTTAGGATTTTGAAGTCCAGTCAAATGCCTTGGGAAGGCTCTTGGTGGCTCCATCTGCCCACAACAGTTTTGTAAGGCCCAGGCAGACAAAATAGACCCAGTCTGGATTGCAAAGGTCTCACCAAAGGTCTTTACAAGACCTTCAACGAGTTTAACGAGTCCTAGTGGAGAACATGCAGGACAGCTTAGTGTGGCAGGGAAGGTACTGGCTCAGAGTTCTAGCCCCTCCTTGACTCCCCTTGCTGTCCTTTCCACACACACACACACACCCCCCCCCCCCATGCAGAATGTGTTCCCAGGCCCTCCAGAACCAGGGCCATTCTGCCCAGAGGTGTGTGTGCATCTTGAATGTCTAACCGCACCTCTCCCTGCTTTCTGACTCTCTTGACAATTTTACCGCAGGAAATGTGTACCAAGGGAAATGAGAATTAAAAATGCCGGACGGACGGCTGATTGCACATGCAAACCACTGTAGGAAATCAAAGGCAAGGCAGCAGCAGCAATGTCTTTGTATTTACTGAGACTTGAAATGTTTGTGATGCTTAATGGGATCCTGGTGAGTTGCAGGCATAGCCTTTGATGCTTAAGCCTTATGAAAATTCATTTGTGCACTCAGCTGGCTCTGGGGAAATACCCTGATCTTTTGGTGAGGTGAGCTTTGTAGATACTCTGCTTGTGAGACACAGTTCCCTTGTTCCCACAGACGTGGGTGGTTCTTTTTAAACATCTTACTTAAGAGCAAAATATCTTTCTCTTCTCTGATTGTTTCTGTCCTGTATTCATCTGCTTTACGTTACTCTAATGATATGCCTGTGGCAGGCCATTTTATTAAGAAAGAAGTCCATTTAGCTCAGCTTCAGAGGCTGAAAATCTAAATATGGCTGTAGCTTCATCAATCACATCATGTCAAGAACATATGTGTATCTAGCTGTATGGCCTCCTGCCCTCACTTTATAAATTCACCCTAATGACCTAATTTAATATTAGTCATTTTTCAAAGTCTCTGCCTCTCCACACCATAGACTAAACTTTCACCTCTTTGGGTATAGCTCAGTGTTAGGGCACTGGCCTCCCATATGGGACACCTTGGGTTCCATTCCCAGTGTTGCAAACCCAGAGGTTGCCATTCTCAACACTCCCGACCTTGGGATTAACCTCCTTACTGCTCTGTGTTCACACTCTAACACTACCCTTCCCTGTCAGGTCTCTTTTGTACAGAGAGGAGCATCATGCACAGAATAAGAACGGTATAGGTCCTAGCATTGGGAAATGCCAGGTTCCAGTCCCCAGGCACATATCTAAATGCTCTAAGCTCCCATTAGATCACACGAGAAGACAGTCAAGGAATTCTTGTAAAGCCAGAGGAAGAAACGCCCAGCAGCACATGCTTGTTCGTCTGCTCCAGGTTCACTTACCTAAGCCTGGACTTTTCATTGTTTTTAAACAAGGATGGCTAGCTTTATCCTCTTTCTCCTCCCATGAGACAAAAACTAATAAGGGGCCAGTCGGGAGCAAATGGTTACTTGAAATACTGGCTTTGCTGGGAGACACTACAGGCCTCATCTTCTCTCCCAGGCTTCTCCCAGGCAGCTACATCTCAGTGCTGCTTGGAAGCTCCAAGGATTGGCGAAGGGTGGAGGAAGGCTGGGCCAAGCATACCAGCCATCTGGAGCTGAAAGCTATTCTGGTCCTGATCTGAAGAGATGGGAAGCCGGCACCCTGGGCCTTGGAAGGGAAGGTGCCGTGAGGGTGGGGTGGAGGCAAAGGAACAACAGGAAAGCGGGAGGTGGTGGCTTCGTGGGCTGGAAGCAGTTGGGCACTCTAGGCATGTAACCAGTGTTTACTGATTTCTACAGAGAGAATCTTGAGAAGACACCCTGCACCATACACCCCAGATCCACCCAAGGCACAGCTGGTCCTCAGTGACACAGGTCTCCTTCTACCATTAACCCTGAAGGGATGAAGGCACATCACCCACCACATAGACACCGACGAGGGCATTCTGTCCCTCCAATCTGTAGAAAAGACATGTGTCTGCTCTTCCCTAATGGGCCTTACAGACAAAGCCAGGCCCCTTTCTGTCTGCCTTCACCTTGCTCCTGATGCTTTGTGGCTTGCACCCGACACTTTCTGTGACGAGAGGCACTTAGCACTCTCTAAGCTTCCCTGGAGCCTTCCCTTCCCTGAGGACTTGGTGCTGATGCTGCACCACGAGGAGCTGCATTGTCTCTGGAAAAGCAGCTCCAGGAGAACCTTGTACTTTTTCTGAATTAGTGTCTGGAGGTGATAGCATTTCATCCCAGTAGGTTTGGGATGAATTAGAAACATGGACTTGAAAATTGACCCGACAGAGTTAATAAAGAGATGGCTAAGATGCTTTTCAGAGTGAAGATAATGGAGGAGTTCTCCTTTCCAATAACTGTAAATGATTAACGACTAATACAGAAAATTTCCTTTTGTTTAACCAGACCCCATTATCTGGGGTGTGTTGCTCACTGTTGACTTACAACCCAGTGCTGCTGATCCACTACCTCCTTATGTCTCAGTGTCTAGCTGTAGGCAATGGCCATGGCCCCCAGCTAGCCAAGGATATTATTGAGCGCCATGGATGCTGGCATGTCCAGATGTGTCTGTAATCAATACACAACTGCTGCTCCCTCTGATTGCAAAGTAAACTTGCCACGAGCTCACATCACTCCTGAACTCTACCTGTGTTTTAGGAGGGTCATTCTTAACTGCAGAGCAGAGAGATGTCACATGAGTCTCCTGCTCCAGAACATTCATTTCTGTCTAGTTGTTCAGTTCAAACCCGCTCTCCCCATCCACCCTGCTGAGCAGGATAGTCTCTCCACGGCCAAGAAGAGCCAGAGAGGACTTCAGTGAGACCTGATCACACTTCAAAATGATGAAAGAAGGACATGCTAACATCCCTTAGGCATCAGTCACTTTGTCCTTATGATACTGCATGAAATGGGCACATATGTGTTGAGTGGTGTGGGACACTGGCTTCCATTTCTTGCAAGAGTGTGCCACAGAGCAGCATGAAACCAGGGTTGAGAGTGCCAGTGAGTAGTGCAGACTTTTACCCAGTGTCCTTTCCTATCCCAGGACCCCACTGAAGATTCTCCATTACATCAGTCACCTTCCATCCTCAGGCTCCTCTTGGCCATAGCAGGCGCTAAGATCAGGTGTTGTGGTTACCTTGACAGATGTGATGAATACCATCAGGTACTTGTAGAATGTCTCTCGGTTGAGATTTGCCTAGTGCTCTCTTTGTGGTGAGAGAGGGGTTATGGCTTATTAGGAGGAAGACCACAGAAGTAATAGGCCTGCCACCTCTCCATATGACATCAGGGTGCCCACTGTCACCATAGCATCGTAAATGGTGCCAGCCTTCATCTCCCTGTAGTGTTTGTCATTGTTCTGCCCTGCATCTCTTTCTAGATGCTAGGTACAGTGTATACATGAGAAACAGAACCATGTGCTTCACTGCCTTGGGGTGGAGCATCTACATGTTAACTGGGTACAGATTGCCAGTTTTCACTTTACTTATCTCTATCTTTATTATGGACTTGTGGATCTTCACCTATATGCTGAGCATCATTACTTTTCCTGCTGAGATGATCCCAGCTTTGACTTGTGAGCCTCCAACTGGCTCCCGTGTCTCTTTGCCTTGTCCCCACTTCTGTTGTGTGTCTACTTACTGGTTTCTGTGTCCCCTCACCCTCCAGCACTAAAAGAGAGCTCCCATTTCCTCCTGTACATTCTCTAGTGAATCTGCTCTCCCGGGATTTTATTTCCTTTCCTTGGAGAGTCGCATTAGAAACCGAGAGCTAGGCACTGGGCTTGCTTGTTGCTACTGGAGTGTCTTTATTCTAAGCCATCCTAGGAGATGCAGCTATAAATTATGTATATACTGATTCATGCACACAGTGTTCTATTAACTCTCTCTCTGTCCACACCTAACCTTCACGCATCTGTACATACGTTTATATATCAGGCTGAAAGTGACTTCATGTCATGCCTCCAGATTTCATCCTGGACCACATACATCAGTCTAGCCTTTCCCCTACTTGTCTGTAAAATGAAGCTTCAAAGAGGAATTTGTCAATCATTTACTGCCAGTTAGCATGTGGCTGACTGTTAGATTCATTTTCTTTCTGTTAAAATGACTGGCTCAGAGCATGGATTCTGATTTTAACCTAATGGTATAGCTCTTTTACTTCCTCAAAAGTCTTCCCAGATACAAAGGCTCCTCATGCATGTACCAGGTACACGTGTGTGCTTTGAGCCACCATGGATGTCCTTCACTACAAACAGGATCATGGAGAGGACTCCTCACTTCTGAGATTTACACACCTTCAGTCAATCATATTATCGCCCATGTTTCTTTAAAACTATTGATGCTACCCTGCTCATCGAGTGTCCAAACTCTTGTTCTTTAGCTCTGATTTAATTTTTATTAAGTGGCATAATATCTTGATAACTATTTTGACTTGTCTCCACAGGATCAAATCCTAGATTCAGAGAAAAAAATTAAAATATTTTGTATAATTTTTTAAGACTTACTTTATTTTTAATTACATGTAAGTAGGTGGGTCTGTGCACATGCGTGTGGGTGCCTGCAGAGATCAGAGGCGTTTGATGCCCTGGAACTGTGGGACAGCTATGACAGTGCTGAAGAAGAGCAAATGTTCTTAACCACTGAGCCATGTCTCCAGAGCCTTGTGTGTGTGTGTGTTTAATCTTAGAGTCTTCCTTGTGATTTCCCAGATAACTGCAAGAAAGTCACAGAAATCCATGTATCCCTAACTGCAGGCCTACTTCTGTATTTTAGTCTTATCAGAAGCCTGATTGCCCTCCATCTTTGCGCCCTTGCTTACTGTGTCTGCATCTTCAGCTGTGCCTGCTTTCTGACCCTCCCAGCCTGAAGGCTGTGCTCTCACTGAGCAAAAAGGTCTTCCACAAACAGGGAGACAAGTGTCAGAACTCCACAGAAAGTTAACTGCTTGGCCTCCAAGCTCCGGATACACACTCTGGAGGTAGGTCTGACCTCTCTCAGACAACTTTCACATTGTCTCCCCAGTCGGCGTCAAGGTTTCCAGGACTCTTCCTCGTGCCAGGAGTAGATGAATTCATGAGAGCTGATGCTGAGCCAAGATCCCGTGGAGTCCTGTGGAGCTTCTGGGGTTGGGCTGCTTGTGGAGAGAAACAGGACTGGGGTCATCTGCTTGGAATGCCACTGAACCTGTTTTCTAAAGGGGAAGGGGACGCTTTCTGCTGTTATGGAGCCGTGTTCTTCAATTATTTAATGATACACACTGATGTGAATGCTTGCACTGTGTTTAATGCCCATCCCCCCACATAAAGGAAGGGACTCTGCCACACAGCCCTGGGCATAGCCTTGTGTGCTGTGGACGTTCCACTCTCTGTTAGGATAGACTCAGAATGTATTCTGAGGACAGATAATTCCACCAGAGTAAAAGTCCGCCTAGTTTCCCTGTAGGTCTAAGGGTGGTGTCAGTAGAATCACATGGTGTTGAAGGGGTCAAACTCAGAGTAGTCACCACACGGCCAGTGGTCTCTCTGCTTGATGATTAACTCGAATGATTTAATATAGGACATGTGCCATGGGCTGGTGGCAAGGTCACACTCAAGGTTATTCCAATTCATCATCTGTGAGGGAAAGACACCTGAAGGAGACAGACACAGTGAGGTGGTCTGAGGGCAGAGGGCAGACCACACACACATCCCAATGTGATTGTCTTTCAAGTTCATTTAATTAAGTAGGTGATGCAGGGCTCCTGTAAAGACCGAATGAAATACCAGTGTGTCACAGCAAACAGACGGCTCTGAGTCACCTCTGCAACCCCACCCCCAGGAGGGCTTGTGATCTGTCCACCTCCATATCCCCCACTCCCAGATTTCCTATTGAAACTTTCCAAGGGAGGACTCTGAAGGAGGGAGGACTCCAGCCCCTTTCTCAAGGAGTGGCCCAAGGGAACTAGATAAGAGTCTGTTGTATGAGCCATATATGATGAGGGTCAGGAAAGTCTGTCTCCTGCCCAAGTTTGAGACAGTCCAGACTGTGAAACAGGCTAGCACATCTAACACCTCATGTCACCAGGGAGAGGTCTCTATGCTTAAAGAGTAGGGCTTAGGGGTATACATTCATCTTTCTGCTCCAAGTTCAAGGCTAGGGTGGGCCAGGCCTGCCTTTTCCTCCTGAGGGAGTCTGGAGTAGGTACAGAATGTCACCCAAGTAGGGCCTCCAGTAACCCCTCAGGCTCTCAGACAGAATCCTTCAGGGAGCCAGAGGGAAGGACCCAGGTGTGTAAGTTTGTGTATACTACTGTGCAAATGTGCGTGTGTACATCTGAAAAGAGGAGTACGAATGTGCACCTGTGCACAGACATGCACTTTCTTTCATGTTTGAAAAGTTGCATGCTCACTCTGACCAAGTTGGAATCACTGGGCACATGCTAAGGACTTAAAGATCTTAATTCACCTTACTTCTTCTACTGGAATCTCCCCGTAAACCAGAATGAGTCTTCCAATGAACTAAACAGAAAACCTGGTCTTACAGGAAGAGACAGGCTGTGCGGAAAGCAGTGAATGTAGAATTGAGGGGTGGAAGGGGGCTGGTTGATTCGATGTTAGACTCTTTGTAAAGTGGGACAGAGAAACAAGAGCAACGGAAATCTGGTTGGTAACATGGAGTTGCCTATGTTCCATCTCTGTAAGGATTGAGACACAGAGAATCTAACCAGCATGCAAGTGAAACTGGCCTACTAAGGAAATTCCTTAGCTAGTCTCCCCTAGCTTCTTAAAGAATCATACAACAGCTCAGCTGTCCTCTGAGGCCAAGGAACTTCAGCACGGATGACTCCATCTTGATTTTTCATGTAGTCTGAGAGGTCCCAGTGCAGGGGCCTTGTCCAAAACACCAGACACCTGAGATCCCTATTGGATATTAAGAAATATGTAAGCTTAGCCACCAAGAGCATCACTTGCAAAGAGGAGAGGCAGGTCTCAGTGGTGGGCAGAGAAGAGATACAGGATAACACCTTACTGCTACAAGTAGGAGGTAGAACTGGAAGGCACTGGCCACACTCAGGGCCTCGTGGTGGGAGGGGCCTTATTGTTGGAAACTGAGAGGTATCTGGACGTCAAGTACTCCACATCACATCTTCAAGAATCCTTGGCAATGCCCTTGGGAAAGCCTTGTTTCAGTACACCGTGTGAATTCACTCATCCATTGTTTATTCATTCAGCAACAATTCATTATCTGTCCATGGCTGAGCCTCAAAATTCCAAATGCAAATCGGATGAAGTCCTGCCTTCAAGGGTTACCTTCTCTGATGAGGAACTGTGAAAAAAGTTGGGGTCTTAGAAGACACCCAAGAGTCCGTGTTTGAAGCTTGGTCCCAACCTCTGTTACTTTGGGGGAACCTTTGGGAGGTAGTTGGATTCTGGAATGCCGACTCCTTAGTTTCTTTCTGCTTCCTGTAAAACATGATCTGAGCCTCTTGCTTTACCACATGGTCCTCTCCATGGTGTGCTGCCAAACCACAGGCCCAAAGCAATGATACCTAGCAACCATGGTAGGAAACTGTTATGGGTACTCGCCATTGTCAACTTGGTCTACAGGTCTACAATCGCCAGGGTGTGGGCCTCTGAGAGCGCCTGTGTGGAATTATCTTGCTTAGGTTCATTGAGGTAGAAAGACAAGCACATTGCAGGCGGCACTGATTGGGATCTGTGTTGGATCCCGAACTGTATAAGAGAGAAAAGGTCAACTCTACGGGCATCCTCATCCTCTGTTTTATGGCTGTGGCTACGATGTGATACCAGCTGCTTCCAGCTCCCACTGCTTCCACTTTCCTGCCACAGTGAGAAGACCCTTGAACTATGAGATGAGGGAAACCATTTCCTCTTGCGTTGCTTTTCTCAGGTACTTTGATCGCAGCAACAGGAAAATAAACTAAGACAAAGACCATGAACCTGAATAAACCTTTGTTCTTTATAAGTTGAATTAGCCCAGGTTGTTGTTACAGGAAGGGAAAGCTAACATAAGATTCAAAGAGTCCACTATCCATCTTCTTCTTGTTGTAGGATGTTGCAGAGAAGTGGAACCAGCAGGATGCATACATACATAGAAGGAAAGATTTGTTAAGGAGCTGGCATATGCAGTTGTGGGGCTGGCATGACTGAACTCAACAGAGCATGCTAAAAGATGAGACCTGGAGGAGCCCAATTGCAGTTTTCGTCCAAAGTCAGTCAGGAGATGAAATTCTTTCCTCTTTGGGGGCTATCTTTATATTCTATTGTCATGATAAACACCATGACCACAGCACCTTGGGAAGGAAAGGGTTACTTATACTTCCATATCATAGTCTATTATCAAAGGACGTCAAGGCAGAAATTTAAGGTAGGAATGTAGAGGCAGGGACTACTGTAGAGGCCACTGAAGACTGTTGTGTGCTGGCTTGCTCTCTCTGGTTTACTCAGCCTGCTTTTTTACATACCCAGGACTACCTACCTAGGGATGGCACTACCCACAGTGCAGTGGGCCCTTCCACATCAACCATCACTCAAGAAACTGCCTTCCACAGTCTTTCCTACATGCCAATATGACGGGGCCATTTTCTCATGACTCCTTCTTCTCAGATATGTCTAAGTTTACATCAAGCTGACAAAAAGCAGTACAAGGACAGAGTCTTTCTCTATCAGTAGGTTTGATAAAGGCTGTGACTTTATGGAAGGCATTCTGTTTTACTCAAAGTCAACTGATTCAAATGTTGGTCTTTTCTAAAACGCCTTTGCAGAAGCCTCCATAACAGTTTTTGACTGCATTTTTGGTCACATTGTCAAGTTGACACATGAACTCAATGCTGACATTCTGTAATTCTGAAACAGAAAACACCGGAAAGCTGGTGTGGAACCCTAAACAGGAAAGATCGCATGACTTGAGCCCCAGAGTTCACAGTGTGGACCTTCTTGGGTCATATCTAGAAGGAGGATAAGGCTGGCTGTGGTTGATTGGGGGCAGGAGCAGAAAGCACTGGAAAGGGGCACTTAGTAGGGAAGCCCAGATCAACACAGGCTGGAGGTCTCCTGCACAGCCGTGTCTATCAAAGTCTCCAGCATCCAGAAAGGCTGGCTACCTCTGTGGGTGTAAACACCTATGCTTACAAACCAGGCCAGAGTCAACTGATATGGCGGCAAGGAATTCAAGTTAGCAAATGGCCAGTTGGAAGGACCACAGCACAACCGAGGGTGTGACAGCTTTATTGAGAGCAATTGAACTTTTTATACCTCTATCAGAAAGAGAATATAATAACAATTTCCAGGAACAGTACAGTTGTAGTTGCCAGGATACAATGATGTTTGCAAAGAATACAAGGTACACAAGATTAATATCTAAGACCAATTGTCCTGCCAAGCGTTCATGCTTCCTTGATTATTAAGGGGACACACAGAGAAACACAAAGCAGCCTGAATGCTCCACTACCTGAGAGAGTACATTGGTCTCTCAGGAGCGGGAAGGTACACTTCGACCAGAAGTCTTGACTCTGAAACTTATGACACATGCCTCTTAAGGGACCTCGGCCAAGCCAACTCCTGGTCCTCTGCATGTAGGCACACATGTAAACCTACAGGTGAATTGTATCACATATGACTTCACACGATGTGCTTCAAGTTAGCAAATGGAAGTCACTAAGCTCACTGAAAACAGCACAGCAGAGATGTGTGAGCAGATGGGGGTTGGTCTGTTGCTCTACATACAGATGCCAAATTCTGAACCCCAAGATCTGGTTTCCGTACAGATGAGTGCATTCTCACACTCACTGGCCTTTGTTGTGTAACCTTGCTTCCCAACTTAAAGCCAGTTGGTTAATAAAAAGCTAGAGCTTCTGGCTGGGCATTAGAGGGAGGAGAGCAGAACTTGAGAATTGAGGAAGGGGTCTTAGGAGGGACAAGAGGAAAGAGCAAGGAAGAAGAAGATGGAGAGAACAGGAGGCTGCCGTGGTGCCAGATGATGCATCATTAGCACATGGCCAGGAGAAGTGCACCCTGAGGACAGGTTGATTGAAGCAGCCCGGGCAAGACTGAAACAGCTAGCAACAAGGGACATATGGTTTGAATATAGATGAATTATATCACATGTGACTTCACATGATGTGAATAGCATAGAACATGCCCAATCTAAGCTTACAGCTTATAAATAAAATACTCAGTTTCTGTGTCTTTTAGACAGGCTAGCTAGAATAAATAATTCATTTACAGGTGAGCTCCCTCATGCCCACCTCTGAGCTGCTCGCCTATGAATGTGAATCTAATTATTGATCTTCTTGGATCCTCAGTTGCCACATCTTCCACCTTGACACCACCTCTCCCAGGGCACCATGACAACTAAAGAAGGCCTCTGACAGCCCTCTGCTCATAGTCTCAATGCATCCTGACAATGGTAACAGCTCCAGAGGTAGCCCAGCCTGTATGTTCACTGTCGCTGAAAAATAACTTCGACCCTTGATCCTAGGTTTCCGCATTACAGGAGGCATGGGGTGAAGCCTAATTCTGCAACACAATCTCCATGTTACAAAGCATCCAGAGTGTGAGAAGTGAAGACACTAATCGACCTGAGGGCAAGCCACTTCGCACACTCCTGACATGGGCACCTGGCACCTGGTACTTACACTGTAGAGATTTGTCAAACCCAGCTGGGAGTAAACAAAAATGCTGGAAATGTGTGGTCCAACACGGAGCTCACACATGTGGAAGGGCCTTGAGAACCAGGTCTGTATAAAGCAGTCCTGGGATCACCTCCTTGGACCCAGAACTGGGATCAGCAGACGGAATATGTTTGAAGGCTGCCTAGTGGCAGAGAAATCTAAAAATATGTGTGGACAGTCACATTACTCAAGTATCAACAGATACCAAAATTGCCATCTTGTAGAAGAGTCTCAGAAGCTCCGGCAGGAGCAAAAAGGCATTTTTTAATAACACTGCCTGGTTTTCCCACACCATATGGCCTTCGTAATTAGCTCAGCCACACACGTCTCCCCTCACCATACGCTTGTGACATGACGAAAGAGAGATCAGCAGGAAATTGCAGTTTATTTTGACTTCATATGCATGTGGCTCCAAATGGTTTTATTTAATAAGCTTTGAATTAACAATTCCTTTAGCCCTATAAACATTTTAGAGTAGCCTTCTTTGGTCTTTCCTAAAAGACAGACTACCCTCCAAAACGGGGTGGGTGGAAGCAGTTTGTTCTGGTTCCAGCTCATCTAATGCTCTAGACTGCGCCCCAGGCAGTTCCAGTGTACACAAACCAGCAGCCAGTGTTAGCGTGATGGCAAGTCTCCAGTCCAACACCACTGGGTGCTACTCCAGGTCAAGTCAGCACTAACAGGTTTAGCCCAGCAGGAACATCCATCAAGTCTATAAAGACAATCTAAGATGGGAGGAAAACCTAAAGTAAGCTTTCTAGGCAAATCTCTCAAGATGGAATCTATGACAGGACACTCCAAGGACTTTGGCAGGCTTCAGAAAGTGTAGGGAAAACTTCTATCTGAGGTGAGTATTAATTTAATGAGTACATAGGCAAGAGGAGCTCCTGTCCCCAGTCCTGACTTCTTATATCCACAGTCTGCAAGTGAGCGGCCATGTTCCACCATGGGCACTGCTACCTCAGAGAGATGTAGATTGAGAGGGGGGGAGACGAAAGAAGGAGATGATGGGGAGGACAGAAGCACCTTCCTCATGTAATAACCAACACAAGAGACCAGGGCTCAGCCGGCCTCTCTCTGTTCCTTGTTCTCACCAAGGATGCCAGGAGGACATGTCTCTGGAGAGTATCTAAGCCTTAGGCTGTCCTATTAGCCAGTCAGTTAATGAAATGGCCCATAAATATAGGGGAAGCCACACTTAGGAGAAGCTTCCAGGTTGAGGCTGTATAATAAGCCCACCTTAGGGAAGTATTTCCTCCCCGGCTGCCCTCTTGGTTTTCTCGTGTTGGATGACCTTCTGGTTACATAGGAACAAGCATCTATTAACCTAGACTGCATACGAAAGGCAGGCCAAAGAACTGGTTTTACTCAATTCTGGCTTGGTGAAACAATAAGTTTAATTAGGGTTGTGTATAGGAGTGTGGGTTAAAAGCATCAGAACATATAGATAGCTACACTACCGACAACAACAACAAAAACCCCATTGTTAGCTACTTCTGTACGCTCAACAATGGCGGAGCCTCATGACTGACCTTGTGTATTAGAACAACAACAACAAAAAAAACGAAAACAAAAATAAAAACAAAACCTCACATCTTCAACCACAAGCAGGAAACAGAGAAAATGAACTAGAAGTAAGGCGAAGCTATACAACAGTGACGAACTTCCTCCGGAAAGACAGAACCTACTAAACATTCTCAAACCGCCCACCAAGCACTCAAATAGCCAGGCCTATGGGGACACCTTTTATACAAACCACTACACTGCGCACAGATGCATAGTGGGGTGACCTATCCCTGGTACTAGGATTTTCATTCAATAAATGTACGGCTTATAGGCAAGCCTTTTCCCATCCATGTGGGGATATACCTTCTGCATTTAAACTTAACTGATGGTTTGCCCTTGAAAGCACAGGATATAAGGGGTTTTTTCTCAGTTGCCTTGTTGGGTATCACCTAGGTCTTACCCATAAAGCCCTCAGGACCTTTCTGGCTGTTTTGTACCTCCTACTCTGTGCAGACCAGTTTCTCACACTCACTCGTTTGGGTGTGTTTTCATGTCTCTCGTGTGCTTTTCTAAGCCTGTTACACACACATGTGCACTTGCACATGGGCACATTCACTCAGAGATTAGCCTTCTATCACCTCTGCAATGAGGTAGCTTTTGTATGGGGAGGCTCTTGTAAGACCCACCACCAACCGTTTAAGCAGGAATAAGTGAGTCTTGGGATCCAGAAGCTAAACAGGAAGTTTTAGAAAAGAAAGCCAGCGAGCATGAGCAAGTCTTCGCACTTGTATCAACTCTCTTATTGGGCACAGTGTTGTGGTCAGGACGCATGACTTGATTCTCTCTCAGTTACAATCATTCTCTGTGATTCATCCTGTTTCTTTGTCCTGGGGCATTGCCATGGGCTTGCTATGCTCTTGAAGTGGGTAGGTGGGGCTGACTCATGAAGCTCTGTCCCAGGTAGGAGGAAACCTTCACTTTCATCAGCTTCACAATGGCTTCCTCTTGATTTTTCCCTAGGAACTCTGGCTAGACACAGATCTTACCAGCTTTGTTTTCAATGAATCAGAAGTTCGCTTTATCCACTTTTCCACCTTATCATTTTTTTTTTTAGATATTTTCTTTATTTACATGTAAATTTTCCCTGTCCCAGGTTCCCCTCCAAAAAACAAACAAACACACAAAAACAACAAGAACAAACTCCTTTTGCCTCCCCCCTCCCCATGCCTGCCACCCCACCCTCTCCCACTTATTGGCCCTGGCATTCCCCTACACTGGGGCACAGAACCTTCACAAGGCCGAGGTCCTTTCCTCCTATTGATGATCGAATTTGCAATCCTCTACTATACACATGCTGCCAGAACATTCAGTCCCACCCTGCATAGTCCTTGATTGGTGGTTGGGTCCCTGGGAGCTCTGAGGGTACTAGTTAGTAATTGTTGTTCATCCTAAGGGGCTGCAAACCCTTCAGCTCCATAGAACCTTTCTCTAAC
>JADRCD010233322.1:0-37500 GCA_019843815.1 Montemys delectorum | reverse complement strand
CTTATGACTTTCTTTGGTTTTATACTTATAATGACTTCATGTAACAGATAGCACGTCAGATCGCAGTGTTCAGGGCATCCCCAATCTGTGCCCCTGGGGCGTGTTCATTTGTATTTGACTCTAGAATAAATGAGTTCTCACTCCCTTCTAAATAAAAGCTGCTTCTGTGTAGACATAACCAAGGTATGTGGCAATTTTGCAATGGGGGCTGACCAGAGAGGGCTATGTGCTGACCTGTGGCAGAAACGTCCCATGGGCTCCCCAGAGCTTGTTTCCTTTCCCCGGGCCTATAAAGTGCATCATCGTGGCCTATGAACTGCAGATACACGGCAGATTTCTGTGCCTGGGTAGGCAGAGTAGACATGGCAGGGGCTAAACATCTCACATCTCCCAGATGTTAGAAGTGAGTAACAGCACAGAGAGCCCCAAGTTCTCTAAGGTCTAGTTCTCAGAGCTGCTGCCTAGTGAGAGCGGGTCCCTGCACAGGATCCACCCCCAGCATCATGGATGGCCTCTCCTGGATCCTCCCAGCCTTCCTTTTGCACCTTGTCATCCCTGTTGCTTCCTAGAACCTATATCCCTAGTTCTAGGAATGGAAGAGTCTCCTCCATAGGTCGTCTACCATCCCATGTAAGAGACACATGACCAGTACCCTGAAAAGCCCTGATGGGTGGGATGGGAGGTACCCTTCAGTCGCTGCTCTTTCCCTGAAAAGAGGCAGGGTGGAGCTAGAGCATCAAAGGACAGGATAGCTGTGTGCCTGAATCAGGACTCAGGTGTTAAGGTATTCCAAGCCTTGTCTGTCTACAGGGTTAGCCAGCTCCCGTGCTCTGGGCTGCGAGCTCCTGGCCTCATGGCTCTGCTTGCTGGTCCAGGCTCCTCCTGAGCTACCTCTCTGTCCAGGACACATGTCCTTCATGTAGATCCCAGCTAAGCCCTTGCTGAAGCATGCATCCAGCACTTCTGGAGGAGTCAAACGGGATGCCCGGACACACTAGAAAGTCCACGATTCGGACAGGCCTGCTTGGGACTGGGGAGATGCGGCTTCTCTGCCTAACCCACCAAGGCCCCAAAGTATCTTCCTGTCACCCCCTGGGTCTTGTTTGCTTGTGGCAGTCCCCGCTGCATCCGGAGTGGATTCTCTCAAAGCTCATTGTTTTCTTTCCAGGCATCTGCAGCCCAGAGAATGGGCCTGCATGCAGGAGGAACTCAGGAGGCATTTTCTGGATAAATTAATAGAAGGAACCCCCTCCTGGAGAGTAAACAGGCCCTCCCTCTGCCTGTTGAACTGAAGAGAAAGGGCTCTAGAACCCTGCCTGAATTCAGCGCAAAACGGGCTGCTCCTGCATGATTAAATTCCCTGCCCTCAGGCACACACCCCTCTAAGGAGTCCAAGGAGGACGGTTTAAAGCAGTTAGTCTATAATTGTGCTTCTGACACTTTGCTCTGGCAGCATGGGAGATGTTGGCAAAATTATTATTATTGTTGTTGTTAGCTAATATTTATTAGGCGCTCCGCACAGGATGAGCCATTCTCTGCCTGCTTCTGATCAGTTTTGGTTCCCTGAAGACAGACTCAGGAGAGATGTAAAAAGCTGCACGCCCGCAGAGGAGCACACACCTGCAGCGCAGCTTCAGGGGGCCATCGGGCTGGGTGGGAGGGGGCGTTCCCACACACCTGAAGCACAGAGTACCCCTTGGCCAATCAAATCGTGAGACATGGAAGAATTAAAGCCTTCAGAGAACTTGTCTAAGCAGGACTTCTGGCCTCTCAATGTATTACAAACACCTGTTCTAATTGCTGTCTCCACGTCATCCTACAAGCAGGGCCGCAAGACAGCCAAGTCATCCCAGAGGTAAGGATGTTTCAGGGAGCAAAGAGGGGAGAAGGGAAGGACAGATGGGTAGAGGGGTGAGGGAAGAGAGAGCTATGACCCATCTGTCTGAGAGACTCACCCACCAATCCCTCTCTTCTATCAGCGCAGTATCCAGACATCCACCATCCACTCCAGGGAGTGACAGGAGATGTCTCAGGGTCGGGAGGGGCTGACACGAGGAAGGCACATTTCCTGCCTAATGGGAGGTGGCTGGCTTGGTAATGAGCATTCCCGCTAATTTGGAGGAATGATTTAACACCAGGAGGAGCCTGGGAAAACGTCTTCTACATAGAAAACTCTGAGCCACCCTCACCAGGCACCAGCTTGGAGAACCATTTTGCTGTTTGGACTTTGGATCAGTCTACACTGGGAGAGAGTAGTGGCTGCCTCCTTGCAAAAGAAGGTAGGAAGGCAGGTACTAATAGAGGGAAGGAAGCTGCCACACCCAGGCTCCCTGCCCCAGCAATGAATCAGAAGCAGGGTTAGAAAGAACCCAGGCTGGACCACTGCCAACCACCTGGGCATTCAGCTTCTGGTCTCCCTGGCTCCAGGGACTAGAAAGATAATGTGAATGTGGTCCATTTATCCATTTATGAGGCTTTTGTTGGTGCCAGGCATCATTGCCCCAGGGCCTTGTGCTAAGTACATGGTCAGGGGACCTGCTCAGGGCTTCAGGGAGGGTAGGAAGAGGGCCAGTGGGCAGATAAGTGATCAAGACAACATCAGGTCAGTGCCAACAAGTGCAGAAAGAGATGCAGAACAGAGCCAAGGCACTGGAGAGTGGAGAGGTCAGGAAGAACACTGAGGGAGAGGGACTGAGGTGGGATCCATGATGGAGTATTATGGGGTGGGACTGGGGAAGGTGGAACACACAGAGCAAGGGAATCCAGGGGAAGGGGAGGGGCCCTGACGGGGTCCAGGTTTCATTCTGAATTGACCTGGGTGGCTCCAAAATGGAGACTGTGGTTTATGTTCTAATTTACATTAAAAAACAAAACAAAAAACCCACCAGGATGCTCTTTGGGGTGGAGAATATGAGTAGGAAGGGACAGAAATTCTGAGTGTCCTGAAGTGACAGGAGGCATGTAGGAGGAGATGGATGAGGTGGTGGAGCCTGGGGTAGGTTTTTGGTGATGGGCAGCCTCTGCTGAGAGGTTGATCTTAGCTGGGGCTAGGGAGAACCTTGGGCAAAGTCCATGGAGGGGGTGGGTCTGGGAGCTTGGTTGGCTCTGCGCTACAAGAGAGGGTGCCCACTTGTTCTTAAACAAACAAACAAGCAAACAAAGAGACCTAGAATTCACTTTGTAGATCAGCCTGGCCTTGAACTCACAGAGATCTGCCTGCCTTTGTCTCCTGTGCACTGGGATAAACCAGCACCACCTTGCTTGGATAAACCCCTTTTGGTGTTTTTTGTTGTTGTTGTTGTTGTTATTATTGTTTTAATTTTATTTATTTTGTGGGGTAGAGAGAGGGGGGTCGTGCAGGGGCATGTGTGAAGTCAGGAATCAGTTCTCTTCCTCTGCTCCAGAAGTCTCAGGGTTCAAACTCATGAGGTCATAGTCGGTGGAAACCTCCATTGCCCACTGATCCACCTCATCATTCTCAGACAGGTCTTCTCTTTCAGGATTCTCACTGTATGCATGTTTAAAGATGGTTGTGGCAGGGCAGTGGTGGCGTACGCCTTTAATCCCAGCACTTGGGAGGCAGAGACAGGGGGATTTCTGAGTTCGAGGCCAGCCTGGTCTACAGAGTGAGTTCCAGGACAGCCAGGGCTACACAGAGAAACCCTGTCTCAAAAAACCTAAAAAAACAAACAAAAACCCACCATGTGGTTGCTGGGAGTCGAACTCAGGACCTCTGGAAGAGCAGTCAGTGCTCTTAACTGCTGAGCCATCTCTCCAGCCCCCCTTTTGGTGTTTTAAAGATAGGATCTTATGTACTGTTGCCCAGGCTGGTGTGAGAGTTCACTGTACATCTCAGGGCGGCCTCTTAGCTCCTTCCTGCCTCAGCTTCCCTAGTGGGGAGACTACCAGTATAAGCTACCAAAGCTGGTCTAGGGATCTGCTTCCCTTGTTTTTAATACATTGACTCCTTCAGCCCACCCTCATTGATTCTGAGAACTGAGTTTCCAACAGCAGGAAGTTTGTGTATAGGAAAACTGTAGCCTGCGAGTTCTAGGGGCCAAGTTGGAATTCTGAAGTTCGAGCCTAGAAAACCACTTGGTTCACTCTGCTGCTCCCCATGTAGCTAGGCCAGGAAAGGAAGTGGGCCCTTTCCCTACTTCTTCTCTGCCCCAAACATGCTTCTTCCCACACTCTGAAATCCAGAAGGTGGGACTCCGAGCTGGCTACAGGCCCCGTGAGCAAAAGAGGGAAGGAGCAGACAATCTGTGACTCCCAGGGTCTGCTGTGAAGAGCCTGTTACAATCAGAGAGTTTTAGGAGCCAAGATGGCAGTGCTTAGCCTCATGGGTGTCATCTCTCCTGCCCTGGTGCTCCAAGACCGCTGGGTCTCAGCCACTCCTTCCTAACAGGTGGCCTCCATTTCCAGTGTCTTCCTGTAGCCCAGGCTAGCTCTTCAGCTTCCAGTCATCATTCAAGGCTGGGGGGCGGAACACGGCACAGAAGAGACTCCAGCTCCTTCTCTTTAAGGCAGCTGCCTAGAAGGGCGGCATGCATTTGCTTACATCTCATTGGCCAAAATTTACTGCATTGACCACACTTGGTTGCAAAGGGGGCTGGGAAGTGTAGTTTTCACCTGAACCCTTTGTCTAGACTCTGGTGAGACCGAAGGGTGTGGAAAGCAGGTAGCCAAATCGGGACCTTAACCATGACTCGGAGTAGATAAGATCAAAGCAACCACCTGTTCACGATCCCTGAGCCTTCTGCCACCTGTTCCCATATCACTATGCCCCCACAACCCTTCTTTCTCAGCCTGTGCCCCTTCCTTCTCTCTCCTAACTCGAATCTTCCTTCCTCTGCTCTTCTTTTCTTGACACGTTGATTGAATTCCCTCCCACCTCAGAGTCTTTGCATCTGCTTCTTCGATACTTTACCCCAAGACCCTTGCACCACCAACTCAACTGGCACTCAGGCCTTCAGAGAAACCTGTCCTGACCTCACCAGGCACACTCAACCCCAGCACTCTGAGCGATCTGTTGGGTGTGGCCTCAGTGTGAATGTTCAGTCTGGGGTTGCAGAGTCTTGTGCTACAATGATGATGCTCACACATTCAGTGGTACATCAAGGAGACTCTGAAGGAGCTGAAACCTCCGCCGCTGAGTGCCATCGCGGCCACTGTAACAGAGCGCTTCAAGCTTTGTGTTTGTGATGATGCTGTGAAAAGAACTCTGACAGGAAGCAGACGCAGCCCGTGCTGCCGTATCCAGGGCACAGGACTGATGACAGGCTCCGCTACGTTCCTAGCTCATGTATTTCACTTTGCCATTATTTTAGCATATATTTCTACTGATTAAAAACATCGCTGTAAAACAGCACATCCTGGGAGGCTAGCGCCAGCATCATTTATGTGTCCACTGAAGTCTGTGCTGAGACAGTGGCCAAGGCCACCCAGGACGTGTCCTCTTGGGAGATGGTGAGCCTCTCGCCATTCCCTGTTCATCTTTTTTATCACACATTCCCCATAGTTGGTGTAGTTAAGCTACCTGATGACGCCTTCCTCGGATTGTGCTGTTGTTAGCGATATGTGACTGTTTTGGTGCCTCCTCACTGGACTTAGGGACATACCTGAAGCAAAGGGGGTTCCTTTGACTGCCTCCATGTCTGTCCTTCAGAAGAGATGCGCGATTGTAGACAGGGAACTTTGCTTTGGCAATGAGCTATAGATGTCCACAGTGCCACAGGAAGACACTGGAAATGGAGGCCCCTGGTCCCTGACACCCATTGGTCACATCACCTTTCTGCCTACACTCCTTGGTCAGGCCTTAGGTTTCTGGAGGAGGGGCACAGACGAGAACTGAGTATGTGGGCATGTGGAGCACTGTCTTCTCCCTCCTCCTCTCACTTAGTGAACACTTTACCTGGCTACAGAATTGAGTTTGGAAAAATTCCTCTTCAGAATTTGGAACATTCCTTCCAGTGTTGTCGTTTCTCTGGAAACCCGTAGACAGTTCCTTTGTCCCCAAGTTTGGGAGACTTTGCAACAAAATGCTTGCTGTCCACTTTCGTCTGTTATAATGAATTCTGAGTCTTTGAATTCCAAACTCCTGTCTGTCATCCCTGAGACTATTTTATTTATCGTGTATACAGCATCCTGCCTGCATATACACTAACAGGCCAGAAGAGGGCACCAGACCCCATTACGGGTGGTTGTGAGTCACCATGTGGTTGCTGGGAATTGAACTCAGGACCTCTGAAAGAGCAGCCAGTGCTCTTAACCCCTGAACCATTTCACCAGTCATCCTGAAAATTTTCATGACTTCTTCCTGATGGCTTGCTACCCAGACGCTAGATCTTTCTGACTGACCCAACAGTCCCATTCTTTGCTCTTTCTTTGAGGCTTTGTTCTGTTTTCTGTTCCTCACGTTCACCTTGTAATCTACCTTTTTAAAAAAGATTTATTTGTTTATTTTTATGTATATGAGTACACTGTAGCTGTCTTCAGACACACCAGAAGAGGGCATCAGATCTCATTATAGATGGTTGTGAGCCACCATGTGGTTGCTGGGAATTGAACTCTGGACCTTTGGAAGAGCAATCATTGCTCTTAACCACTGAGCCAATTCTCTGCAGCCCCTCTAATCTACCTTTTGTTGTTGTTGTTGTTTGTTTGTTTGTTTTTCAAGACAGGGTTTCTCTGTGTAGCCCTGGCTGTCCTGGAACTCACTCTGTAGACCAGGCTGGCCTCGAACTCAAAAGTCCGCCTGCCTCTGCCTCCCAAGTGCTGGGATTAAAGGCATGCTCCACCACTGCCTGGCTCTAATCTACCTTTTAAATTACTTTTTTGTGTATGTGCTATGATCCCCAAGAGGTGTCCTCTGATTCTCTTGCCCTCCTGAGGCTACGAATAACACACTGTAGTAAAGGATTTTGTCGCCTGACACGGACTCAGTTTCTTTGTTATCTTTTCCTCCTTGTCTTCTCTCTTCTCTCTATTCCTCAAAAGCGGACTGCTGTGTTAGCTCTAGAACAACTCCCGACTGCTGTGTTAGGTTTCCGATTTACCCATGGCCACAGCTAAGTGTCAGGGCCTTTAAAAGGTGGGGCCTTAAAACCATCTTCAAGTCCTTTAGGATGTGTCCTTGAGGGAGATGGTGAGCCGCTGCCCACTTCCTGTTCCTGTTCCTTTTCTACTTCCAGGTCATTCGGCAAGAGGATTTACTCCACCTTTTTCTTCCCACCATCTTGTGCCACCTTGCAAAAGGCTGCAGAGCAACCAGGCCAAGTGACCTGGAAGACTTGGAACCAAAGTAAACCTTTTATCTTCACTTTGTTCGTCTCTCCAGACATCTGCTGAGGACTCACACGAGATGTTCTCCAGCATCAGATCCCGTTACAGGTGGTTGTGAGCCACCTTGTGGTTGCTGGGAATTGAACTCATGACCTCCGGAAGAGCAGTTAGTGCTCTTAACTGCTGAGCCATCTCTCCAGCCCCTTCAGCTTTTCATCCCAAGGCAAGCCTGCTTAACTCGCTGCTCTGCAGGGAACAGAAATATGTCTTTCACAGTTTTAGAGACTGGAAGGGCCCAGTCCTGGCAGGTCCAAAGGTGAGGGCCTGGTTGCTACACTCACACTAGTAGAGAATCGCGTATCCTTGTGGGGCAGGAGAGAGGAAGAGGAAACAAGGACAGCAATCATTCCTGGGAAGAGTCCTGTAACTCAGTCACCTCTCAAAGACGCCACGTATTAGTGTCCCCACAAATGGGACTGGGCTTCATTGTAGCCCATCTGCGTGCTCTGGCCATTCATCTTCCCTCCTCTCTGTCAGCTCGGCTGGACTTCCTCAGATACCTATGGAGCACCCTTGACCACCACACCTGTCTCCAACCATCACACTTAAGGACTTTATGGATATTCTGCTGTTTCTTATGTTTGCACCCATTTTCCTAGACATGGAAGGACCTCCCACTTTACTGCAGAGATTAGGAAACATGCAAAGTGGTTGGGTTTTTTTTCTTGTTGTTTGTTTCATAAAATGTTCAAGAAATATTTCTCCATTGCTAAGGAAGTGAAGTGCTTATGAATTCATATATGATTCACATAGTGAAAATTATCCACCTCTAGCTAAGTTTAATTTTCAACTAGTTTTTATTATGCCACAATATAACATGAAGGGAGGAAAAGGAGGAAGATCATTTAGGAATCTACAGAGATGACCTCCCCCACTTCATCTTCCTCCTCTTCCTCCTTTTCCTCCTCCTTTTCTTCTTCCTCTTCTCCTCCTTTCTCCTCTTCTTCCTCCTCTTCCTTCTCTTCCTCCTCTTTCTTTTCCTCTTCTTCCTCCTCTTTCACCTAACCCTCCTCTTCCTCCAGTTCCTCTTGTTCCAAGCATCCCCACCTTTATAATCTGTTCCTTCTTGCACCTGCTGTCTCCCCCACCCCCAGGTATCATTACTGGTTTTCCTGTCTCTCCTGCCTTCACAGGATTCGGCGCTTCCTGGTGGCAGGACCAGTGTCCCATGAGCCTCTGTGTCCTGAGCACGCCGCTGAGAGTGCAGTTCAGTCACAGATTTGTATTCTGGGCTGTCACTGTGCATTAGAGCCGACGCCTTTTCCCTGGTCGCTCTGTAGTTTCCTTAACGATCATTTTTAACGACTCCAGAATATTTCATCAAGTGGATGATCCATAATGTAGTTAA
The DNA here is from genome assembly GCA_019843815.1 of Montemys delectorum. Taxonomy (NCBI): domain Eukaryota; kingdom Metazoa; phylum Chordata; class Mammalia; order Rodentia; family Muridae; genus Montemys; species Montemys delectorum. The sequence continues at coordinate 28,808 of JADRCD010233322.1, read as the reverse complement.
CCAGTCCCCTACTGGGGACCATTTGGGCTGTTTCCAGTTTTTTCTTTTATCCCTATTACAAATAATGCGACAACAACCCGTTCCCACACAGGATAGTTTATTTCTCCTTTCTAGAAAATTCATGGAATGAGTGGGTCAGGACAGGCCCCTGGCTTTCAGCCCATTTCAGCCTGTAACAACCAGCTTTCCTGGTCCCCATTCATGGGGGTTGGGGGGACACAGGCGCTCCCTGTCTGCCTTCTTTTCTTTCAGCACAAGCACATCCTATGGTAGCATGAATCTGTCTCCCTGCTCTCCTGAGTGGTCAGGGACTGGGTTGTCTTCATTCATCAAATGTTTATTAAAGTGTTATTTATCTTGGACTCTCTAGAGCCTTGCTTTATTCTGTTCTGGCTGCTATAACAAAGTGCCGTAGACTGGATGACTTATAAACAACAGACATTTATCTCACCCACCTGAAGGCTGCAAGTCAGTCAGAGCGCCATGGTAGACTGGTTCTGGGGAGGGCTCCTTTTGCCCTCAGCTTGCTGCTTCTCACTGACTCCTCAAACAGCCAAAGGCAGCTGGCCAGCTCTCTCACCTCCCTGCATCAGCATTAAGCTCTTTGGTAAGGGCTTCATCCTCAACACCTCCCCCTCACCCCAAGTTCAACCACCTAATGTCATGATGGGAGGCAGGGCATCCATACCTCATTTCTGATAGCGTGGTGAGAGGTAGCAGCATTGAGCCACAGCAGCCGCTTACAGAACCTGCCACACCTGAGGCACTTGTGGCCTTTGCACCCATCTATGTGCCTTGAGGGTACCAGCTCACTGATTTTTCTCAAGAGGAAGCAGCCCCCTCCACACATTGTGTCACTGCGGTGACTTATGACTCCTGTGTTGGACTTAGGCATTAGTCCTGGCCAGCCAGAGGGCACTGTATCCCTGCTCACACGGATTGATTTGGGAAAAGTCACATGACCCCGCCAGACCCAATGTCTGGCAACCTTGAGGTGCTCTCGGAGACGCCCTTTCTTCCCGATGGCCTGAAGGATGACTGAAGGACTGATGTGACTTTGCTGCTGTCGTATCGACTGTCCTGACTCCGTTGGCCCTGGAAACTTGCTGCCTATGCCCTGGCTCTCCTTTGCCTCCAACACAGACCAGCCGAGCCACGAGACGCTCAGAGGAAAGCCTTCCTCATCTGTTAAGCCTCCTTCTGTCACCCGGGGAAGCAGCCATTAGCAAGACAAAGTTTTTCTTTTCACAGAGTTGACATTCTGGCAGGGACAGGTAACCTTAAAGCAAGGAAGCACCCAAGGTGAATAGCCGGGGTCGTCCTAGGAAGCAGCAAGTGTCCTAGTGGGCCGAGCAAGAGCTCACGGCCAAAGGGTGGTCTTTCTTCCCATCAGCCCTTCTCTGAAGAGCAAACCCTTGAGCAGGGACTTGAAGGGCTTGTGTTTCAGATGGGAGTGGCCACCGGGGAGCTGGCCCAAGCAGGAGACTTAAAAACTACTGATGAAAACGCATAGCAGACACTTACCACCCATGTTAGCTCGCTGTGGTCACAGAAGCTCTAAGGCGGTCAACGTAAAGAAAGAAGAGCTTCCTGTGGTTTATGATGTCTGTCGGGGATTTCCGTGCACGGTCCCCTGGCCAGACATGCAGTAGCACACTACATCAAGAGTGCTTGGCAGAGGAAGCTGGTCACCTCCTGGTAGCCCAGAAAGAGAGAGGAAGAAGGCCAATGTCTCCTTTCAGGGTGCATCCTAATGATCCACTAGGTACCGCCTCCTAATGCTACCACTATTCCCAATAACAGCTGGGCCAGGGACCAAGCTCCCAACACGCCATCGTGGGACACTCCAGGTTACACGGTGCCCCATCTGGACCATCCACAGGTGAATGAGCTCCATGGATGCTTGGTTTGCTTCCTTGGTGTTGGAGTTAGAACCCGGTCCCCATGCTCGCACCCTGCGACTGAGATGCTGACACTCGGGCTTTGATGACCCTTTTGAACTCCAGGTCTAGCAGTGATTGAAGCAGTCTGGCCCCTGAGATGTGTTAAGAACCTTGTTTATCCTAGAAGGCTAGAGCTGGACCCTCCACCACCAGGCCTCAAGGCCTAAGCCAGTCAATATTGTTAAATGAGCAAATGGTCCCAAAAATCGAAACCTTTCATATCTCAGCTTCTCAGGTTAGGAATGAGCATTTGGTGAAGTATATGCAAATATTCTAAAACCAAAGAGCTTCCAAAATCTCTGGTACTTCCTTCCCAGGCTCTGGGGATGAGGGCTCCTCAGCCTTAACTGATACTGCCATGTTTTTAGAGGCAACCCCCAGCTACACATCAGTTGCCAGATTCTGCGGACTCATCAGTACTATCATCCACAAGCATCGAACGAAGCCCAGAATATGAGACCCAAGGAGAGAAAGAGCCGGAGGCCGGCCTTGCCCCTCTGCCTGTGCGTCCTAGGCACTTATCCGTGCACCACTGGTCTTTCTTGTTCTTTTCTCTGAGCTGTTGTCTTGTGGTAGGTGTGACAGTTTCACCTGGAGGTGTTCCGCTGATTGCTCTGGGGACACTCCTATTCTCATATTTAAAGAGAATTCTGTGACAGTGGTGGCAGGGAGGCCGCTGGGAGCCCCTGGCAATATGATTCTGTCTCAAGAACAAAGAGGCGAATTTTCAGAAGATCAAGTACACAGGAATTGGGAGCAGAGGCTAAGTTACAGATGGAGACTGTGAAAGGTCCAGCACCTTTCGCTGAGATCTGAGAGCCATGAATAATGGAGGACGCGCAGCCCAGAGCGTGTGACTTGCTGAGGGTGGGAAAGCGACCTCCTCCCACCGCGATGAAAACATCACTTTACCAAGAAGATTGGCCAGGTCCAGGCGCTGGCAGCAGGAGTGAGGTGAGCAACCAGGAGCCACAGCCAAGGACTCAGTGTGCCATGTTGCTGTGGCAGCCACATGTGTTCACACGCTGGAAGCTCTGTGTCATTACCAGATGACTAAAGCAGGGCCAGATGTTGCTGAGGACTTAGGGGCAGTAACAAGGGCACGAGGGCACGGCAAGCTCTCCTGCTGGGCTGAGCTGGCACATGCACCTTCCTTACCAGGCTCAGAAAGGCACTCCTCTGGCATAGTTTGGGTGCAAGCCCCATGCTCCTTTTGTGCCCTGGCATTGGCAGAGCCACGCTGCATCTCTTCACTCTGAGGGGAGCCTCGGCCTGCCTTCCCTCAGCACTCCCTCCCTGACCCAGCTTAGCAACCTTCTTTGGGGGTGCTTGCCAGTTCTCAGGTCAGTCTTGATCTCCCCCTTTCCTTCAGCTTCTCCTTCCACCACCCACATTCAGCCACCTCCCCCCCCCCCCCGCTCCCCTCTCTTGGAACTCCTACGCTCTTGGCCCCTCAGTCTTCTGGCCCATTAGGCCCTCTGTTGAACGTATAGCCCCAGAGCCGTTGTCTCTGTCCCTCCGGAGACATGAAGAACTCTTCAAGCACATTGCTCTTTCTTGTGGTAGTAAGCTCTCATCCTTCTGTCTGGCCACCTGTACCTCTTTCAACAGTTTCTGAAATGGCCCTAAATAGACTTCTGCCGTGTTACACTCCATGTTTACGTGAATCTGCCTTCTCAGAATTGACTGGGAAACCAAATCACAGACGAACTCTGAAAGCTATTGAAGGTGTTCCGGGTCCTGTTACATCCAAGAGTCAGCCAAGATTTAATTCCTCATGTAAAAATAAACAAACACACTGTATCATTACTATGCAAATTTGCTACTAATCTAAATATAATCAGTAAAAATCGTTACAAAGTATGCCAAATAACTTTCTTTAAATGAGTTTATTTATCATTTATTTCCAGTACCTGTTTGGCCTACGTGTCAATTTCACATCTATGTGCCCAGAGCCACACAAATGTCTTGACTAAAGGCAGTGTAAGCGAGAGCGCAGAGAAACCACTTGATTGAACCCAGGTGGTCACTTTAGGGCACTGTGAGCAGCAGTCAATTTGGGGGATGGTTTTGCTGATCTAACAAAGAGGTCACAGCACTGTTTAAGTGGCATTGAATGAGTTCTTAATACGGTAAGATCAAGCCATGAGCATCAAGAGAGAACACAGGACACGGGGCTTTAGGTTATGCCAAGTCCCCTGTCAGAAGGAAGGGCAATAGGTCTCTGTCACCATATGTGCTGCTGTGTCACTTGCTCTGATGACATGAACTGATGAACTTTAACCCCAGATAGAGAACCAGGAACAAACCAAAGAAATGACCCCATCCAAGGGCCGCTCTCGTTATAGGACAATGAGACCCAAACAACTGCATCACCAAAAAAGTCCCACACCAGGATGGGTGTCCACTTGCCAAAAGCCAACCAAGTGTGGGCTCAACTCCAGCCAACCTAGAGTACTGCCAAGTCCTTCCGACTCCCAAGAGCACCTGCAGAGGAGACAGGGCTACATACGTCTGCTCTGCGGGTGGGAGAGCGGAGAGACTCTGCTGGGGGTCCCATGGCGCCTGTCTTCTGAGAAGGCAGCTTGCAAAAGGTCAGCAGGTCACCAGGGTAGCTCTGGTGTCCTGTGGCAGTAGCTGGGTCACGCCTGGATCAAATTTCACATTCAGTACACTTTAATAAAGATATTTTGCGAGGGCAGACAAAAAGCTTACAAAACAAGGCTGCCTTTTGTGCTGGGGATGCGGATGACGATGGCAGGGGTGACAAAGACCGTTTTCTCCATTTACCTATTAATCTCCTTTTGCCCTTGGACGGACGTGATCGTATTACCTAGCGGAGGGGAAAAAAAAATCCACACACGCACACAATGGAGCAAACAAAAGTAAATGAATGTAGAGGTGTACACAGATGTGACCAAAATCCTGAAAATGGCGGCTGCTGACTGCTTCCAGCCCTCTGTGTGGTCTCAGAAAGTCTCTTGTGCGGGGAGAGTCCATCTCCCTCCACTCCACCCTCTGCAGGAGCCAACAATGTGGAGCAGTGGGGAGTTCCTCCCGGAGACGCCCAGCCCACCCTTGTCCTCCTCAAGTTCACAGAGCCACGTGGGTGGGGGAAGGGGGGAACACTGGAGCCCCTTGATCCTCCTCCCTCCACAGAGAAGACCCCAGGGGCCCTGCTGAGGAGCTGCGGGTGGCAGGCCATCTTCCAATTTCTATACCCATCCAGTCACCCGCGGAACCACTTGGGAACCGCTTCCCTCCCGCATGGCCCCGGGGTGGGAGCAGCCAATCCCATTGTCGCGGCCCAGGCACCTGTGGAAACTGGGCTGGGCACACACAATCAAAACCTCTCCTCTGCAGGCGGCGGCGGCGGTGGCGGCGGCGGGGACCGCTCAGCTCAGGAGAGAGGGGAGCAGGGACTGGGGAGGGCTGCGCTCTCCCTTTTGTCTCCAACTGCCTTTGTTCCCGAATAAACACTCTTCGGCCTCCTCCCCACCACCTGAAAGCCGCTTCTGCCGGCGAGAGAAATCGTGTACCGTCTCTGCTTTAGATGTACACAAAAAAATCTGAAATTGCTTGGAGACCGGCGGCGGGCGGGCTGGGCGAGGCTGGGGCGGGGATCCGGGCTGTAATTGCCGGTCATCTATCTGTTCCTGCTCCTGCCTTCGCCAGTGGCGCCTGCTCACAAGCAAGCTAGCAGACGGTGCGGCAAGGACCCCGCCATTCCTCCATTCCTTACTGTTCCTCGTCAGCAGTAAAAATCTTTTCCTAAAATTGTCCTTTAAAGTCACGTGCAGGAAGCATTCTGAGCTGCTCGGGGCCAAAAGCCCCAGTTGATATGCTTGGTGTGGTCCCCAGCAGACACGGGGTAGGAGGAGGCAGTGAAACTTGTTGGGGGTCGGGGCACAGAATTCTGGCACCTTAGAGGATGCTAGATCTGCAGCTAAGGAAGATGTCTGTTTTCTCCTGCAGTGGCCTCCATCTTCAGGAGACCATAGGTCCTGAGTCTGCCTGAGCCTTGCAGCACTCATGGTGGGTAACTCTCTAGCATCATTCCAGTTGAGCTCCACCTGGCTGGGAACATTTTACATCTGAAGCAACTGGATCAAGGGAAGATGTGTTGGGGGCAATGAGACATTGGGCCCACAGTCAGAGAGATTTCTTACTCTCTGAGGAAAGAGGTTCATTCCCTGAAATCTTCCCCCTGCCTGGCACAAGTGCAAACCCTAGAAGTGTGTGTTAAGTGAGTGATCAAATGAAGTTCTAAGTGTAAGATGTAACATGTTTGTGTGTGTGTATGTGTGTGTGTATTGCTGGGAATCAAACCAAGGCCTTGGCCCACGGAAAAGTTCTAATGTTGAATTTACATCCTTAGTCTTTCTGAGAGGCTCCAAGGCAACCTTGAAGAAAGAGGGGAACAGAGCAGTTGTGATGTCATCCCTCAGCCACAAACTGTCCCCCTTTTAGAAGCAAGATCATGGGGTGTGCTGTGAGGCACACAGAGGAGTTGACACGGTCTGTGGCCCCAGGGGATCAGAGCTCTGTCCCACAGAAGCCCCAGTCAAGGGTCATAACACAAAAGTAGCTCTGAGGGGAAGAGGGCATTTGAAGAATGAGGAAGGAGTTGTTAAGCTCACTCCAAGGAAAAGGGTGAGAGAGCACGGTTTGTATGGATTCAAACACATGGGTGGATGTTGCCAGAGAACAGGCACTCTCTCTTGGGAGGTCATAGGTCAATACCAAAAAAGGACTCAAGTCGGTCAACCCTGGATTAAACTAGGTTAAACTGCTTCCATCAATGCGGGATTTATCAGGACCTTGGACAGAGTGCTCATGGGCTACACTGTGCCCATGTTCTCAGACTGATCTGTCTCATGGAGCGCTAATAAATAAGTACTAATGAGAGCTTACCTCAGGTTGAGAATTTCAGGGTGTTGGGGCAGAGGGGATGAGAATGAGAAAAAGGAAGCCGGAGTCCGTTTGTAAACTTTCTGAATGCCTTGCAGAGGAGTTTGGACTCTATCGTTTAGGGAGCTCGCGTGGATGAGGAATTCAGACTCAGTTTGGATCCACTTAGGAGGGACTGAGATGCTGCAGGGACATCAGTGACGACACTGGTTACACACCAGGGAACGAAAGCACCCATGCCCAGTGAGGGTCAGAGGACTGCTGTGTACAGTCTCGGGTTGTAAGCTGCACCATGGTACTGAGAGCCAGCTCCATAGGAACCAGAGCTCCTGGAACAGTGCACTTATCCATGCTGGACCTCAGGAGAAGGCTTACTCTGCTCCATGTGGAGAGGTTCAGAGGGTGAGGAGACCTCGGTGCCAGAGGTCATGGACTAGTGGGTACCCAAGTCTGTACCCATCCCCGTTTGGAGTGCGGGTGGGCCACACCATCAGCCGATGACACATGAGTGGAAAGCAGTCCCATCCATGTCTAAGAGGTGCAGTGTGCACCCACACCAGTCATCCTGACCTTCTCTAACGTGGCAACTGATCCTTCCACATGTCTAGGGTGCCACTGTAAGTTGGTGGAACTCCAGCATCCAGGAGACCATGCTCCTAAGAGACTGTGCAACTCAGAGCATCCAGGATCCCAAGAGACCATGCTCCAAAGGGACTGCAGAGCAGAGATCCCTGCAGTCATTATGTGGTCTGAGCAGGAAATGAGTATCAGTGGGGCATAGCTGAGACTTTCAGATATGTCTTATTGTGGCAGGGCCTAACCTGCTCTGACCCACACAGGGTGCAGTGCTGTTCTGGCTTCTAATTTGGATGGAAAACCTGGTGTTATGTTGGTGCCAATTAAAAATGATAGCAAATCATGGCACCATCCCAGTAGAGCCCAGCACTGCTGTGTAACTCACCCACCATCTCTGGCTAAGCTCTCGGGCTTTTGCACAGAGAACGTGAGCTAGCTCAGTTTTCTGTACTTTTCCAGCCAATCTCGGATATACTTGTGGGCGTTATCAGGACAGAATGAGACTCGCTGATCTATGATTAACTGGAAGAGATTGCCTGGTTACAAACAGAGAGAAGGCAGGCGATTCTAGACTCTTTTGTAGTTGGCTGAAAGACAGTGTTTGGACAGCAGAATACCTGTGGGCCCAGGGTTGTGAGACACCAACCGGGCCCATCCAAGGCCACAGCATGACTAAGAGTTTCTGCCCCGCTTCACTGTTTGCTCCTGTGACTTTGGACAAGTCACCTTGCCTCTCTGAGATGCTAGTTTCCCCGAGGAACTTGGGAATTGTCACAGGTTGTCAGTGGCAGGAAATGAGGGGTCTGTGCCATTCAGGTTGAATTCTGTCTGGTCACGTAGAACTGGTCCTGGATGGTTTCCCCTCCATGCACACAGGAGCCAAGCATAGGCCCCACGTCTTCAAGTTTGTTTAGTCACAAGCTGGCTATGCTTGTTTCCTATGGCTGCTGTCAAAAGCTAAAGAATGTTTTACGACTCTTTTTTCCTCACTGAAAAAGTTATGGGAGCCAACCAGATGACTCAGTGGGCAAAGGCTCTTGTGGTCTTAGCTGATGACCTGTGTTCTGATCACAGAACTCATGTAGTGGAAGGAAAGAACCGACTCCATAGCTGTCCTTCCACCCTCTCATGAACGTCCCAACCCGCACAAATACAGAAGTGCAAAAGAGAGAGAGAGACAGAGACAGAGACAGAGAGACAGAGAGACAGAGAGACAGAGAGACAGAGAGAGGTTTGGGGGACTTTTCTGAAAAATCTCTGGCCAGCCTGAGCTACATAGCAAGTTCTGGGCCAGACAGAACATAGATCCTATCTCACAACCAAACAAGAAATGTGCAAAGAATAAAATTCTCCAACCTAAGCATTTACAGTGTCTATATCAGAAGGGCTAAGTGTAAATGTTCTTTGCTTTTTTTTTTTTTTTTTACTTTGTTTTTCTTTTGCTTGTTTGTTTGTTTTTTTTTGTTGTTTGTTTGTTTTGAGACAGGGTCTTATTGTGTAGCTCTGGTTAGCCTAGAACTTTCAGTGTAGATAAGGCTGGTTCAAATCCATAGAAATCTACCTGCTCCTGCCTCCTGAATGCTGAGATTAAAGGCATGTGCCACCACACCCAGAAGGCTCAGTATGTTATACTACTGTGCAATAAGTCCTTCACAGGCCCAGCCACATGAAGTCAGTGTGTCCACAGATGAGCCATGGTGAAGGGCCGGCCCCAAAGGGCTGCCCTTGCCCTGCTGTGGGTCCAGTGAACATACTGGTGACAGACCATAAGAAAGCCTGCCCACATCTGCCTTAGGTCCACACACTGCCTTAGGCAGTATGGAGGTGTGACACCATCCTGTCTGAGTACCCTAGGCCCAGGGCCACCTCAGCCAGCACTGTGCTACCTCACCCTGCTCTGGTGGTGAGCTCCTCATGTGGATGGTTTCTTCAACACGACCATCTGTCCTCCTTTCCGCACTTGGTTGAGTCTGATGGGGCCATCCATCTCCCACTCCTTGCCTCCCTGGCTGGCTGTCACAGCCCTGTCCCACCATCCCTGCCCAGCTTGGGGGCATGGAGGCGGGTTTGGCCTCTGGCCTTTGTGTTTACTCTTCTCATCTGGCCACATCTGGCCTCCGGCTGAGTCACTCACTCCATCTGCCATTTCTCACAGTTGGACGATGGCTGTTCCTTCCCTGGCTCTGGTGGAGCCACGTGGCAGCCCACACAAGGAGCTGGTGCCAGGTCTCCACAGTCCTAGGGATTCGATTGCATACAGACAGCTCTGGTGGGGGTAGGGAGGGCTCAGCTCAGCCTTACGCATACCTACCCCCATTCCATAGTTCCCATCTACCCATAGCCCACAGCCCTCACCCACCCCCAGTCCACAGCCCACACCTATCCTGCTCACAGCCTTGGAGGACCCAGAGATTTCTCTTCTGAGTTTCAGAGAACCCAGAGGCCACGGTCAGACATAGGCAGAAACTAGATGCTGAACTTCGCTTGATGCCACAGCATCTACTCTGCGCCTGACTGGGAGGATGTGTCCATACCTCACAGACTCAGAACCTGTTTCCCTCTCTCTGGCCATAGCACTCCAATTCTTTTCTTTTCTTTCATTTTTTTTTTTTCTTTTTCGAGACAGGGTTTCTCTGTGTAGCCCTGGCTGTCTTGGAACTCACTCTGTAGACCAGGCTGGCCTTGAACTCAGACTTCCACCTGCCTCTGCCTCCCAAGTGCTGGGATTAAAAGCGTGCGCCACCACCTCCGGGCCCAATTCTTTTCTTTAGCACTCAGTTACCTCCTAGCTTCCCATAGATTTAGGCAGGATCGGCAGGAAGGATTCGCTGACCAAGGCTTGACCAATCAGAATGCTGTACACTGCTTCCCATCTGCTGATGGATACAGGGACAGGCTAGTCCCAAACTGTGCCAGCAAGGGCCAAGATAGTTGCTAGGACTTAGCCAAGAAAAGGGACACACTTTTCCCTGGGCCTGTCAGCAAGCTGTCCTGAGGCCACAGCTACTGCTGGCTGCCAATGGTGAGAGCTAGCCTCTGAGGAAAACCAAGTATGAGGCAAAGCATGCCAAGACACGGACATGAAAACAGTCCTGACAAGCCCGTCCAGACCGGCCTGGAGCCAGCTGCACCTCTGGACCCACTACCAAGGCCAGTCTGACACCTTTCTCATTTAGCTGGAGCTAGCTTCTGTGACTTGCAACTGAGAAAGTTTATGCAAGGAATCCTGAAAGAGAATAACATGTCTGATAGTAGGCATTCAATAAATGTTTATTTTAAAATAAAGCCTTTGTGGAGGAAAAAAAAACAATACCAAGAAATAACACATTCTACAAGTGTGTTTACATGATATTCTCAATGTGCAGAGCTGGAGACGCTAGGTCGATTGGCGGCTGCCGGGCTGGACTTAAAGGTAAAGGGCTAGAGGTGGTATAGGACAGGTCAGAGTTTTGATTGCTGTCATGGTTTCCCGAATCTCTATGTGACAGAACCAGAGACACACATCGCGTTGATGGTACTTCTGTGACTTAGGGGAGTGTGGGGCTCATGAGATGTACCCCAGAGAAAGTTCAGCAAAGAGGCTGTGGGACCTCTCTGTACCATCTCTCCAGCTTTCTGTGGCTCTGCAATACTTTCAGAATCAAGTGATTCAGAAAAGTTCTTTCTAGACAGGGAGAGGAGCTTTTTAGCCCACCGGAGCTTGAATTCCATCCCTGTCAGTTACCAGCTGGGAGATCTGAGAACAGTCTTATCTCCTAATTGGCCTTCACTGCTTGTGCCTGGGAAGTGGGAGAAGGAACTCCTCGAGAAGCACCTGTAGGTAGGAGGCAGTGAACAGCAGCTGGTGGCAGCAGTCAGGGAGTCGGGCTCAATTCGGAGAATGGCCTGGAGAATATTGAGCGCCAGGTCTGGAGTCAGCCTCCTTGGCTGGATGGCCTTGGGCAGGATACTGGACCTCTCTGGTCCTTGCTTACCCCATGTGTTCAGTGGGGACAGTGAAATGTTTTGAGGATTTGGTGGGAAGATGACTGCAGGTCAGAACCTGACACTTGGTGAAGGGAGGGAGTGAGCCTGGCCCCACAGGTAGAGATGGCCATGTGGGGAAGTCCGTAGCAATAGCCCTCCAGGAAGCTCTTCCTGGGCTCCCCCAAGGAACCCACCCTGGCCATCAGGAAATCTGAGAAGAGGCTCAGAGCAGAGGCTCCTGCCTCAGCAGGTCCTCCTGGAGGAGTGGACGAAGCCTGAACTGGTCCTCACAGGGTGTACACAGGGGTTAGCATGTATGGAGAAAGGACCTCTATTCAGTGAGAGATACTGGACGTAGTAGGGTCTCATTGGGTGGTTTGGGGGTGTTGGAGAAGTCTTTCTGTCCCAGATGCTTCTTGGGGTTTGGGGATGCTTAAAACTCTGTTTCCCGGCCAACCCTAGCAAAACACCACTCTCTCCCAGGCTCTGTTTATTTTTAAGATCCAGATGAGCAACCCAATAAGCCACTATTGTTCTGATGCACTGATGACAGGATTGGCATAGTGGTCAAAGCATGCTAATCGGGTAGGACGGTGGGTAACTTATCAAGTGGAGACCGAGAATAAGCCAGGCTAGCTACAGCAGATAAAGAATACATCACTTTATGTAGCTTCAGGTATGGCTGGATCCAGGAGTCCTCTGATTACATGTTCCCTGTCAGAGTGGAGAACGTTAGTATGTGGCCAGGATTTCTGACAAAAGTCTCCAGATTCCATCTGACTGGCTGGCATGGGCCAGTGGTCACTCCTTAAACCAAACACTGGGAGCAGGGGGACAACATACACTGTGAGGAAAACACCATTAAGATGCTCCACTGTCAAAGCTAAGTGCCTTAGATGGCTTAGGCTTCAGCTGAGCAGGAGGCACAGGCCCCTGCTCCTACACAGCTGCTCCTGCTTCTCTGGGCCTCTTCTTCTCCCTCCATTCAAACCAAAGCTCATCTCAAGAGGAAAAACACAGGCAGTGTGTTGCCTGACTAAGTGCACACATCGTGGGTGTTTGGGCGTGGGGGTTAGTATAAAACCTTGGTGCTATGTGGAAAAGTTGTACCCCCTGACAGCCAGTCAAAGTTGAGGAGGAGGAGGAGGAGGAGGAGGAGGAGGGAGTCTGCATTCAGGCCTATGAGGAGGACTGTTTCGGGCTGGAGAGATGGCATAGCAGTTATGGATGTGAATTACTCTCGATTAGGACCTGAGTTCAGTTCCTAACACCCACACCTGTTGTCTCACAACCTACTGCAATCCTAGCTCCCGGGGACTCTGTCACCATCTTCTGGACTCAGTGGGGGCTGTACTCTCATGTACATATCTACACAGAGATGAATACATACATATATTACTCAAAAATAAAGTCAATTAAAAGAATGACTGCTTTTACACCTGATTCATCTTCCATTTTGTCTGGTTTGGTGCCCGATATTACAAGATCATAAAATAAACTGCCTATTCTTCCACTCTGAGTTTCTGACACTGATTATTAGGATGTGGGGATCCCTGTGCCCCTCAGTGACATTTGTCTTGGCTCAGTCTAAGGGCTCAGTGAGGTGGGGGAGAAGCCTCAACTCTATTGAAGTCTCAAGATAGCAGAGGCTCAGGGTGAGGCCACCCTAACTTGATCTTAGCAGGCCATACCTACTCCAACAAGGCCAGGTCTAATCAAACAACGCCATGCCTACTGTGACACACCAACTCCAACAAGGCCATGCTTACTCCATCAGAATGGTGGCAGAACCCTCCCCACAGGCTTGCCAGCATCTCACCCCATCGCCTTCGAAAGTAGAAGGTGTTCCTCTGGTGGCTGAGAACACCTAAGAGGAGTGAGTTGCCTGCTGTCCACCAAGGACTCCCCGCTACTTCATGCTCTGTTCGAAACTCTGCCTCACCCTCCCTGGACAGTGGCTACTGGTCTCTCCTTAGCCTTACCCCTGTCATGGATGCTCCAAAGCACTCAGAACCCTGAGTTTGAGGCTTGGAAAAGACCTTAGCATTTGTTATCACTAATCTCCACCAAGGTGTACCCAAGATCCCAAAACCAGTAAAATGCAGATCATCGAAAGCCACCCACCTGCCCTGTGATAGACATTCTGATCTTACTGTGGCTCTTGACTGCATACCACCCCAGACTCAGTTTCCCACCTCCCTGACTGGGCAGAACTCTTGAGTACCACACTCCTGGTAGAATCGTGCAGCTGGGATACCCTTTGGCTGAGCCCCTCATCGATCAATTCATCGATTGATCGATCAGTGATCGATGCCTGTGTTCCTCCTTCTGCAGCTCTGTGCCTTGGCTATTTGCATGTGTCCTCATCCTAGACAGCGTTTCCTTCCCGTGCTAATTGCTTTGCTGTAATTCTTTGGAGGTAATTTTCTTCTGTTCCCTCACTTCTGCAGTTAACACCCTCCAATTAATTTCATAGCTCTTGAAAGTTCTTCCACAAGTTGCCCTAAAACCCTCCCAGTGTAACCGTTGAGTGTGATCAGTGTCTCCTGGCGCGCGGCTCCCCACTCCCAACCTCTACCTCAAGAGACTCTCAGTTTAGAGATGAAAACCCAGGCTTCAAGAGTAGAGCGTTTTGCCGAAGGGTTCAGGATAGACACGACTGGGGTTTGAGCCTTTGGCTCCAGCTGTCACTGAGCTTACAGCTGCTGTTCATGGCAGGGAGTGTCATGTGGCTGTCATCTGTCAGGTGCATGCCTGTCCTCTGGAGACATCAGGGGATGGTCACATTGGTCCCTCTTCTGATGATTCTGCAGAACCCATCCTGAGTTCTGCTCTGAGATGCTCCCCGGAATGGCAGGACTGAGGGAGACCCAGAGTCTTAGCAATCTGCACGGACAGGTGAAAGACAGCTCAGCCATGACATCTCCAGGGGAGCAGGGAGGGGGTGGGAAGTCCCACACCAGCGGCATTTGCAGAGAAGTGAAAAAAACGATTTCAGATTCCGTTTTTCCCCATCTCTCTCAGCAATCCCCTGATGGTATTTTATCTGGTAAATAGAAGGTCTAGTTGTTATTCTCAATTATGATATTAATTCTCCCAGTGACCCTGGGCTACTTTCCTTCCCTCTCAGAGTCTGTTTCTCTCTGTCACCACCTGCTCAAGGACAAAAAGATGTTCTCGCAGGAAAGAGCAGACCCGGGCCTCATTACCCAGCAGGCAGTGCAGGTAGGGCTAAGGGGTGGCCTGTGAGACCTGGGCCTTATTACCCAGCATGCAGTGTAGGCAGGGCTAAAGGGTGGTCTGTGAGGGGTGGGCAGATGTTCCCTCTCCTTTTTCCTATGACAGCGCCCTCCATTTTTGTGCCTGTTTAACACTACAGACCCTCTGCCCACCTTCCTGTCCAGGCCTGCTTTCTCGCTCCCTCCCTTCCAGCCCCTAGCAGCTAATTCCCAACCAGCTGGGCTCCAATCTCTCGGCATGGGGCTGCCTTGATATTATTTTCTTATTTTTCCCCAGTTATGTCCCCTCCTTGGGAGACGGGGGACGACAAGGTTGCCACGGGTAATTGGCCTTGGATTTGTTTCCCTCCGCATTCACCGACTCCTCTCCCCTCTCTCTCTTGTTCCCCCCACCCACCTCCTTCTTTTCATGTGGTTTGCTAAGCCATCTGGAATTGGGCCCAGAATTCCCTTCTCCCCCATGTGTGAGCAGGTGTGAGCAGGGAAGGCCAGTCTGAGGACCATGTGGGAGGCCCAGGCTTTCCCCAGCATGGGCCACCAGATTCAGAAAATGATCTCCTTAGTGACAAAGCGGGGGGGGGGGGAGGCGGGAACTCCAGTAATAAACTGCAGAGACCCCAGGCTGATGATCTGCAGATACACATAAAAACACGTCCCTGATGGAAAGTTTAATGAGTTTCGCTCTTGTTCAGAACAGAAGACTAATTTCAAAATATTGGTCACTGGGAAAGGAAGGACATCAGTGGTGCTGGGGCTGCGGTCCAGCCTGTGGAAGACAGGCCTTCTCACAGCCAGAAGGATCTGAGAGTTCTCACAGGCAGAGCTGCGTGCGGGCCCTGTCAGCCCAGAGGCCTCAGAGCACAGTCCTGAGAGGCAGGAAGCAGCCTGTCTTGAGGGATGGAGGAGCCAGGGGACAGTGTCTGTAGGACAGGGGGTTCTGTTGCCCGAGGAGACCTCCAAGACATATCTGTACCAGAGACTCAGGGGACAGTCACAATCCTCAGCAACTCATGGGCCATCAGGCTGTGGCCAGCCATAGGGTTAGAGCAAGTCCGAATGATCCTGGGGCCCTTAGGTGAGGGCAGTGGCTGGGACTGAGACTGAGCTGGAGCTGCTGGAGCCCAAAGGGCAGCCAATGCTCACCCGAGACAGAAGGCGGTTAATGCTTCAGAAGCCAAGATGATCTTCAGCACCGTCGATGGCTATGGCCCTCGGTGGATCGTCCACGGAGCTGAGCCTTCCTTGTCCTGCAGCTTCAGCCTCATACACACAGACCCTGGGTCTCAAGAAAATGAGCTACTACTGTACTTGAGAGTCTCCCCCTTGGCGGGCCACTCCCCGGCCCCTCGGGGGTCAGCTTGTGTTGAGGACGGTTCCAGGCGCCTTGAAAGACAGCCCTCGCTCTGTGCTGGGTGTAAGGAAGATGCTTACTGGGTTTCTGACCTCCAAAGCAGGTGACCAGGGGAGGGGGCTGCCTGGAAGAAGGGGGCCATACATACATCTTTCCCTCTCCGGTCCTCCCCGGGGGGGGGGGGGGCTGCCCAGCTGCTTTTCAAATGCCACTGGAGGATGGCAGCCAATGTGGACAAGCAGTACTCCTCCCTTCAAAGCTGGGGGTTAGGAAAGAAACTGCAATGGCCACTGGGTGGTGGAGATAGCTCTGCAGAGAGCATCATTCTGGGGTTCTCTGACCCAGTTCAGGACATCCTGCTGAATGAATCCGCGACACACTGAAAAGCCCTGAGGCACACGGGTGCTTTTTAGACACGCAGACTCTGGGCCTCACCTTCTCCCTGCCCAGTTAGAATCACCGGGGAAGGAGTGACTTCAGTAGGTCTGGTGCCTCGGGACAGAACCGTCACCTTATACTGGCACACCAAGCTTCTGAGGACAGAGCCTCCTCCCCCGTGCAGACCACCTAGCTATAATGACGAGGTCCCACGCACGCGCAGAGGGACTTCCCCGTCGATCTCCTCTGAACCTTGTTTCCCAGGAAGTAGGCAGCCGTCTTGCCCTAGCCCCACCCACAGAGCAGCTTGCCAGGGAGGGAAGACTGCCCTGCCTTGCCAGCTGTCACTATGAACCGGGCAGTGGCATCCGCTGTGGTGAAAAGGCCCCGCGGCCAGCACGTCAGGCTCCAAGCGGGGCTTGACCACTTCACGCAGATGTGACCCTGGATACAGCCATTCTCAATACCGGGACAAAGCTGTCTCCCTGGCGGGAAGACTCCTGTTTTCCAGGGGCAGGACACAGACAATAAAATCACAAACAAATTAGTGAAGAGACAGCAGCTGTAAAGGCGGAAAACACAGCCGCTGTGGCAGAGCTGATGCAGAGGGGAGGAGCTGCCTCTCTGACAAGGCGGCGGCATTTGAGCTGTTACCTGAATGCCACGTTGTGACGGGGTGCAAACAGAGGTAGTATACAGCCTAGGCAGAAGGAGCAATAAGTGCAAAGGCCCTGGGGTACAGGCGGAGATTGTAAGGCAACAGAAAGGTGGCTGATGGGACAGGAGCGTTCGGGGAAGGATGAGGAGAGAGGTCGGCAGCAGGTAGCCAGTGCAGGGCCTCTGGGGTTTATTTCTAGCAGTCATCTAGCTGGGAGAGTAGAATGGGGGTAAACTGACGCAATCCCAGGGTCCAGGTCAATGCCGGGTGAACGTTCTCTTTGACTTCTTGCCTATGACAGCTCCACAGTGCTGAGTGGGACGCTTCAGTCACATGGAGACTTGGGTTCCCACAGGGACCAGGACATCTAGATGTCAGGATGTTCCTGAGATCTCTGGGATCTCTGTACATGGTGCCGTGTGACAGTCCAACGCACTCTTTGTTTCCTCAAACCTAAAATATGGGCTCGGCTTTGCAGCACTCCAAGGTCCTCAGATGAGGCGACCCAGAGAAGGACAGAGCCCAGGCATTTGGGACCTTCCAGCAAGAGGGGGGCTTAGTGTTCCCGCCTCCAGGGATGGATTGACCAGCCATGTGCCTGAAGGGTCTGCCAGCCCTCTCTAGAGGCTTGGCTCAGGGGACAGGAGTGGGCTGAAAGGAGTGGGAAGGAAGGATGCAGAGGCAGTGCGGGAGGGAAGCCTTCTGTTGCCATGGAGGGAGCCGCAAGGTATTCTGGGATCAGCATTCGCATTTCGGAGGGGCAGGGTCACGAAGGGTGGCTGGGGAAGGTGTAGGGAGCCAGGGTCGTTCTTCTATCCACAGGGCTTTTCCTGTATCCTAGAAGTGAAGTGAGTCCTCACCCCCTCGAGTGGGAACTGGAACCTCTGCAGCAGGCCCGGCATCCCACCACCATTCCGCCCCTCCCCCCATGGCTATCGTTCCCCTGTCCTGTTGGTCCGCCTTTTGTAAGGACGGTAGCAAGCAGCCCCTTTCCAGGAGGCCTGTTTGCCAGCACGACAGCAGCAAATTAGTGCTCTTAAAAGGCATTCAGCATTTACCCGGCAAACACTCACTCGCTGCGAAGGGGGCCTGTTGTGCCTTCTCCCCGAATCTGCTGAAAGGGGGGTTCGTAGCGCATCTTAATCGGCTTCCTTCCACCCACCACATTACATGCATTTCATCTACTCTCGCAAAAGGCTAATTTTGAAAATCCGCTTATCAGAATTAGGTCCTCAGCAGCCATATTTATTTACGTTTCATTTTCATAAATTTTTTTTTTGTCCCATGTGTGTGTGAGTGAATTCTGTTTTCTATTGTCTGCTGTATCTCACAGGTCCAGGGTGGACAAGGGCCAGCTTAGGAGCAGATTGGATGTGGGGGTGAGGCAAGGTTGCCAGGGTGGGCTTAGGAATGAGCTTCAGAAGAAAAGAATGAATGTCCTCATGGATCCCAGCCTCTTGAGGCAGGCTTCCCTCAGACCAGGGTAGTTCCGGGACCAACCCGGAACAGAAGACACAGTTCCCAGTGTCTTCTGGGGGGCCAGACCCCAAGCACGGTGCTTACACATCCATAGGAAAATTCAATGTCCGAAGCACACACTCTCCCCGTGGTGTCTTACTGTGAACTGTTCAAGGGACAGCTTTCCTGTCTGAGTGCAGGCAAATAGGACATAGCTTCGAGAAGCAGATTCAGGGAGAGCTGGGGAAAGGGCTCAGGAGCTCACTACACAGATTCCACACTTGGCTTTCCTAACTATAACCAAAGTCTGATGGGTTAATGGGGGCAGCTAAAGAGCTGTGAAGATCTGCCCTTTATGACTCATTCACTTGTAGTCACCTGACTCCTTACATAAGGGTGTGTTCAGAACATGCTAGAGCCAAAAAATATATAACAACAACCTGACTTCCTGTTGACCCTTCCCAGGCACCTCCTCTAGCCAGTGCAATTCTGGAGAATATGGGATGGAGAGGTGAAGGTCTGCGTCTGGTTCTCTGTGCTCTTGGTAAGAAAAAGCCCAGAACAACACGTCCTTAACACTTACCGAGGGGAGAGCACCAGGACACGGACTAGTGACTTGTTAAAGAAGAGCTGCGCTGCTTTAAAAAGAAATTAAGACCCGGTAGAAGAAATCCACATTGTTTCAGTTGAAATAGAAACCCCTCAGTTACATCTTGGTTGTTGAGCTTCGGGCTGGATTTGCCTGCAAACCTGCATCCAAGGCTTCAGGTCTGTCACATTGCCACGTGACCTTGGGAGTCGGGAGCCTTCAGATCCTCATCTGTAGAATGGGCTGGGTGTCTGTGACAAACACCTCCCAGGACAGTGTGAAGAATGAAGTTAACGCTGCAGGGCGGTGCTTTCTGTGCCAGATTTGATACGGACACACACCTAACAATTAAAGGGGTATATGTGGGTTGCGGAGGCGGGTAGCTTAGGGATAGAGCACTTGTCTGGCATCTGCAGAGACTTGTGTTGGAAGATCTCACACACACACACACACACATTAATGTGTATAAATTTGCCCAATCGAACTCAGGAAATAAACTCAGTGGTAGAGGATAAACAAATGACCTGTCTTCCAACATAAAAAGGAGAGCCACATACAACGCCCCAAAAGCTCACGGTACAGTAGGTTCCCCATCTTGGCGCCAAGAACTGGGAGAATAGCAAGGTAGACAGCCGACTTTGTCAAAGTGGGACCTTCCTTCACTCCCCTCTTCAATCTCCTGCTTCCCCCAGGAATTGAATGAGGTTCACATACAGATTTTATGTAGGCCTTAGGGATTGAACTCAGGTCTACAGTGAGCACCTTACCCATGGAACAATCTCACTGACCCAATAATTTGTTTGGAGGAAATAAAAATCTCATTCAATCCCAGTTGAGAAGTGTGCAGTAGCGCTTTGAGAAGGAAGCGTCGGCGCAAGCGTGTGCGCATGCGCATTAGAGGAAGTGGCCGCTGCACATGCTGGGAGATTTGTGAAGGAGCCAAGTGTGCACAGAAGCATGCATGGCAAGGGTGTGGCTCAAGGGAGTGATGGATGTGGTAGGCACAGATCCTCTAGTGTTCACACTGAGTCAGGACTCCCTTTCTGAGCATTTTGAGATTGGGGAAGGGCGGCTGGCAAATAAAGGGAGCTGAATGAATTGTTTGCATATTCTTTGCCATGAATTCTGAAGGAAAAAAAAAGTATTGGGCACTAGAGATATGGCTCATTGGTTAAGAGCACTGGTTGTGCCGGGCGGTGGTGGTGCATGCCTTTAATCCCAGCACTTGGGAGGCAGAGGCAGGTGGATTTCTGAGTTCGCGGTCAGCCTGGTCTACAGAGTGAGTTCCAGGACAGCCAGGGCTACACAGAGAAACCCTGTCCCCCAAAAAAACAAAAAAACAAAACAAACCAAACAAACAAACAAACAAACAAAGAGCATTGGTTGCTTTTCCAGCGGACCCAGGTTCATCCCAGTACCCACATCATGGTGGCTCACAACCACTTATAATGCCAGTTACAGGGGTCTGACGCCCTCTTCTGGCCTCAAGCGGCACTACATGCATGTGATACATAAGACATAGATATAGATAGATAGACAGACAGACAGACAGACAGACAGACAGAAAAATTTTAGGACCAAGGTCTCCAAGAAATGAGATATGGAAGGCCAGGCCATTTTAGGATGCCCTAGGGTGGTGTGTGTGTGTGTGTGTGTGTGTGTGTGTGTGTGTGTGAACCAGGGTGAGTTATGGACACCAAAGAACTGCAGAGCTCAGAGGTTTGTGTGCAGCTTCTAGGGTTGGCCATGCTTGGGGACCTAGGCCTTTAAATGAGGACAAGCAAGGACAAAATGCAGACCCAGAGAGAGGGTGAGAACTCAGCGGGGCTGGGATGCTGGTGTCATCAGGCAGGGGATGGGAAGGCAGGTCTGTACCATCCCAGGTATTTATAGTGTTATCTGCTGGGCTTGAAAGCTGAGTCAAGCTGCATTTAAAATACAGAATTATGTTCTGGTGGAAAGAACCAGGTCCCTTATTAATAGAAAGCAAAATCCCAGAGGGAGGCTCTCGTGTGGAGGTGCAAGCTGGGACAACCAATCCTGGTCTCACAAGTGTACAGTCTTCAGATCTTACCTCTCTGTACACAAGCTTTTCCCCGGATGCAGCTTTTTGTTCTAAAACTCTGGTTCAAGCAAGTTAAAACTCTCTTTCCTTGGGTGGTGGGGTCAGGGAAGGCTGGAAGAGATGGCTCAGCAGCTTAGAGAGCTTGCTGCTCTTGCAGGGGACTCAGCTTTGGTTCCCAGCACCCACGTGATGGCTCACAACCATCTGCATCCCAGTTGCAGGGGATTCAACATCTTCTCTCTACCTCTGTGGAAGCAGGCATGCTCATGATGCATAGACATGAACACATACAAGGCACTACACCACATTAAAAAGCAAACAAAAAACAAACACAAATGGACAAACAAAACCACAGCAAACTCCTTGGCATCCTTTAGCATATCTAAGTAGAGTTGAGGTTAAAAACATATTTTGCATGTGTTTGTGTCCATGTGTGTGGGTGTGTACACACACAGCTTCTCCTGCCTCTCATTTAAGCCTTTGGGAGAACTAAGAACATTCTTCTATGTGGTTTATTCTACTCCCTCATATTTTTAGCCCAATATTTTTGTTGTGAGTGAGAGAAAACCCAACCCAAACTAGCTCATCTAAGAAAGAAAATGCATACGGTATCCATGATGGAAAACGTCAAGGTGACCTTCAGAACAGTTGGATTCAAGCCTCAGATGGGGTCTTTAGGACTGTCACTGCTAATTCATTGTCAAGCTGGGTGGATCTGGAGTCCCCTGGGAGGTATATCTCCTGGCATGTCTGTGACAGCTTTCAGGTTTACCTGAGAAAGGAACACTCACCCTGAATGTGGGTGGGAGCCCCCATGGGCTGGAGTCCATGGGAAAGAACTTCTGCCAGCACCCTATGATCTCGGCTTTCCAGATGTAACAAGTCTTAACTGAATGCTTTTGCTGCCAAGGGCTCACAATGTCTTTCTGGCCAGAATGGACTGTAAGC
This sequence comes from Montemys delectorum, assembly GCA_019843815.1. Taxonomy (NCBI): domain Eukaryota; kingdom Metazoa; phylum Chordata; class Mammalia; order Rodentia; family Muridae; genus Montemys; species Montemys delectorum. Next base: position 6,726 of record JADRCD010233322.1, on the reverse strand, counting down.
TTTTAAACCTTGAGCCAAAGTAAACCCTTTGTTCTGTAAGCAACATTTTGTCATGTGTTCTGGTATGGCAACAAAGAAAGCAATGAACTACATACTCGATTTCTCTCTCTCTCTCTCTCTCTCTCTCTCTCTCTCTCTCTCTCTCTCTGTGTGTGTGTGTGTGTGTGTGTGTGTGTGTGTGCGCGCGCGCGCGCACACGCGCGCGCTTGTCTGTCAGTCTGTCAGTCTGTCTGTCTGTCTGTCTGTCTGTCTGTCTGTCTGTCTCTTTCTACCCCCACCCCTGGCCCAGGTCTGGTTCTACAGGGCTAGCTTCAGTCTTAAATACAAGGGGCCTTCTCCAAGGCTGTGGGTACCACCTTCTGGATTCTGCACACAATCCTGTCCTTTTGGGGGGTTGTCCTCAGAAGGACAAGCTGGGAGTGGCTCAAGTGAGCATCAAGGCTAGGATTCGACGGGCAGCCCTCTGCACACCAGCCACTCTGCCTGGGGCATGGACTGGAGTGATCAGGCTGGCTCCAATCACTGCCCAGCCTGGAAGAACCTGAGGGAGAGGGAGAGGGTAACCAGCATTAGGCAGCTAACTCTCAGACATCCACTCTAGCCACACTATAGAAGACTGGAACACACACACAATGGGTCACTACCATTCAGGGAGTGCAGTCTCTTTGTTACCTGCTCTTTCTTGTCCTCTCCAGTAAAGCTAAAAAAAAAAAAAAAAAAAAAAAAAAAAAAAAGGCAGGGGCCTCTTGCTGGGAACCTGGCTGGCTTGCTCCAACTTATACACAATGTCTGGGCCTGGCAGAGCAGCTGGAAGAAAATTCGTGGGGCAGGAAGATCCTGCCTGGGGACAGTGGTAGCTCTCTTCTCTTCTCTTCTCTTCTCTTCTTTCTCTTCTCTTCTCTTCTCTTCTCTTCTCTTCTCTTCTTTCTCTTCCCTTCCCTTCCCTCCCCTTCCTTTCTCTTTTCTCTCTCCTTTCCTTCCTTCTTTTCTTTTTCTTCTTGTTTTCTTCCTTTTTTTTTTTTTTTTATTATTCCTCATTTTCCATCCTGTTCACAGTTGTCATGAGACCCAAACCCAGGCCTCTGTGTATCTAGTCACTCAGGCTGCCAGATGCCTCAGTGGAAAAGAAAACTCCAGATACTCCTCTCAACACTAGCCTGAGACCTGGCTTCCCATGAATTGTCTCCACCATTCCAACTCCTTACCAGGTGTTTCTGGGATCAAAATGACAGCAGGAGCTGGCTACCTTCCTCCTGCTCTGCCATTGTGTGTGTGTGGTGTGTGTATATGTGTGTGTGGTGTATGTATATGTATGCATGTGTGTATGTATATGTGTGTGTACATGTGTGTGCATGTGTGTGTGGTGTGTGTGTATGTGTGTGGTGTATGTGTGTATGTATGTGGTGTGTGCATATGTGTGTGCATATGTGTGTGGTGTATGTATATGTGTGTGTGGTGTATGTGTATGTGTGTGGTGTATGTATGTGTGTGTGAATGTGTGTGTATGTGTGTATGGTGTGTGTGTATGTATGTGGGGGGACTGTTGGCACTCTGAGTTCATGTGCTGGCTTCATCTGCTTCCTGTTTGCTTCCTGGTCCCTTCCCCCATCCTGACTTTCAGATGTTGTGAAAGCCACCCAAGAATCCTACAAAGCTGCCTCCTGGCCCATTCAGTTTCTGTGTAACCAGGACCAGCTCCTACACCATCCACCCTGGCTGCACCCAGCCCAGGGGAGCCCCTTGCCAATTCACCGCCAGGCCTCAGCCAGGTCCCCAAGGAAGGGACTACTCTCAGACCTAGTGTCACAGCCAAGGTCAGAAGAGTATCTTCTCTGGGGCTTACCCTTTGCTGGGCCTTAGCTCCTCCCTGACTCACCGCTGAGCGAATGAGCTCACTCACAGTGAAGTTTTAATCAGCATGCCTATGTACTTCCCACCCCTGCATTGCTCCCTGTGCCCTGTGGGTGTCTTTCCTGTCCCAGCCTCCAGAGTCAAACCTGAGTCACTTGCTGACAATTCAGCAGCCAAGCTGCAGAGCCTGCTTCCAAAAGCCATCAGAGGAAGATGCTGGAGGACTAACTTGTTCAGAGCTGGGGAAACGGAAGTGGAGGGGCGGGGCTGGGGCGCAGGAGGGCGCCCTGTTCCCGCCTCCTCTTCCTTTTCTTTCTCTAGGAGCAGTCTCCACGTGGAGCTCAGCTGTCTTTTAAGTCTTTTAAGGTCACAGATTGCTGCTGGTCAACGCCACAGTGCTCGGGACAGCAGAGACCATGTCTAAGCAGGAATCATAGTCCCATACAAATGGGGCCGCCCAACAGAGCTGTAGGGATAGCAGCAAGAAGAAAAGCCTTGTTCTGGGCTGGACGTGTAAGAACCACAAGCATGGGCCAAATGAGGACTGCACTGGTCAGCATCCAGTAGAAGATCATAATGGAGCTGAAAAATCCCAGTCCCTCAGTAACACTGTAGCCATCGTGGGCTGCGGCAGCCTACATCCCCATGTTTGTGATGACCCCAGCACCAAGAAGCCTAGCACACGTGTTGTTGGTTTGTGTCTGCAGCATGGTGCTTCTTGAGATTTTAGCGTGTGCTATGTATCAAAAGCTTCACTGTAAAGCATGTGCCATAGGGAATGGCCAGATCTGTGTAGGATTTACAGCGCCTGTGATGCCACTGTCTGCTCTGTGCGCTCTGCCTAATCTGGTTGTGTTTCGTTCATCATGGGCTTCGGAGTAACAGGCTCTGCCATATGTATCTGCTATAGCCAGAGGCATGGCAGGGTTGCCAGCTTAGTGTGTGCCCATCCTGTGGTAGAACCTTCTAACAGTGCGTTTCTCACACTGTGTCCCCAGGGTAAGAGACATGTGACAGAAGTGTGAAACCACTCTTGGTAGGACACAGCACTAAGCACAAAATAAGAGGCAGCTGCCTATACAAGGAAATAAATAAGGTTACCTGGGGGGGGGGGGGCAAGCCTTCATTTCTCACTCAGGAATTCTATACCTAGTGTAGGTTAGGCACAGTGGTACGTGCCGGTACCCCAGCACAGGGGAGACAGAAGCTGAAGGATCAGCCTAGGCTACATAGAAAGACCTTATCTCAAAAACAAAATTAGCATGGAGATAGCTTGGCAGTTAAGTTGCTCTTGAAGAGGATCTAGATTGGGTTCCCAGCTCCCACGAGGTGGCTCACAATTACTTGTAACTTCAGTTCTAGGGGATCTGATGCTCGGTGGCCTCCTTGAACACCAGGCACAATATATATCGTGCATGTACATGTATTCAGACAACTCACACATACACATAAACTAAAAATGTGTATTTAAAAGTAAACACACACACACACACACACACACACACAGATGCTCACACATGTGCAAGCCCTACATGGTGAATTCATACTCATGTTCTTGTTGTCACAGGCTCTCTGTGGATGGGGTGTGAGCAATATGAAGAGCCAGGGCAGGGTGCTCTATAAATGTCAACATGGAGCATGTGAGGCCCAGCAAGTACTTTCTAGAAACTTTTAGGCTAGGTTCTGTGCAGCTGCCCTCAAAGCACCGTAAAGGTAGGTTGGAGTTTCCCAAGATGAGTCCAGCTTGTGCGCTGGCCCCTAAGTTCCCTGGGGATGCTGGGCTCATCACTGACAGCCCGTGCTCTCTGGAGAACTGGTGTTCTTAAGGTATTTGATAACGTTTGCCGACGAGTAAAGCCTGACCCTCCAGATAGAAGGATGTTGGGCAAGTGAGTGGCTGTCAAGCTGCTCGCATACATGAGTCCCAATGACCCTGTTGGATATCAGAATGAAATCTATTCACCTGTCGCAGCTGGGATGCAGTGATGTACTGGCGTGGTGGCTTCCTTTATGAAATAGCTTTAAAGCATCCCTTTTACACGGAGTCCCTTTCGAGTGTGTCCCATTTTGGACTTGGTCATTTACTGAGGCTCCCCTGCTCTGAGTCTGATGATGGCTCTGGTCTAAAAGCAATAACCAGACTCAGAAGAAGAAGAAAGGCTTCGTGTCACAGAGTGCCCTTCTGAAAGGGTAACATTCCTGAGACTTCAGGTGGGAGCTGCAGCAAGTTGTCTTCTATCTGGGGACTGGCTTGGGCCACCTGCCGTCAGAGCAAGCAAGCATTTATGCAACTACAAAGCAGAAGGGCCTGGGCCTGTGGCTCTGTTGGCAATTTCCCAATAATCACAGGTAACAGGAGAAGAGCTCTCTAGCCAAGTTTCCCAGCTCCCGGGCAAAGGCGTACTCCTGCTGCCTGCCAAGGAGTCCTTGCCTGAGGGCCACGCAGGAAAGGTGCAGAGCATGCAGGGACCGTGGCAGATTGTTACAGGCATGTGTGCGCATCCAGGTCAGAGAGATTCTAGCACAGCAGGCCTTCGATTCAGCTCACGTTATTATCATTCCGGTTGCAGACAAAGCACGTGTTTGAATTAGAGCAAGTGGGTTCATTTGTGGAAACACGTTTTGTGGCACAGACAACAGGGGCCATGGGCGTGGCATGCTGAGGTGCTGCGGGAACTTCCAGCTCTGCGTTGTTGCTGTGGCCATTGTTTGTAAGAGCACACACTCGCTTTGAGCTCCCCGATATGGTCTTCTGTCACTGTGGTCAGGGTTTCTGAAGGCCATGCAGAGTGCAATAAATATCCAGTGTAGAGGTAGAAAGAAGAACTAATGGGGTCTGTTTTGTCTGTCTGTCTATCTTTCTTGATCTCAGTAGGAACAACATTTTTGGGATTCTCGTTTACAGGATTGGAAGTCAAGAGTTAGAGATATGGCTTATGCAGAGGACGAGGTTCAGTATCCAGCACCCGCGTGATGGCTCAAAACCATCTGTAACTTCCATTCTGGAAGATTCAACACCGTCTTCTGGCCCTGTACATCTTTAATCCCATCACCCAGAGGCAGAGGCAGGAGGATCTCTCTACGTTCAAGGCTAGCCAGGTCAGCCAGGGATACACAGTGAGATCCTGTCTCAACAAAACAAAACAACCTACAAAAACTTAAAAAGACTCTGCTGAAGAACTGGAAGGGAGTGAGGAGGTTGGAACCAAGAGCCTTGCAAGGGAGGGCTACCACATCACTTCAGATCATCTTAATTCCCGACCAGACCTGAACCTGAGGTGGCTAGCATGCATAGGTAAGCTGGAGAGGGGAAAATTTCTCCCTGGAAGAAGATGGCATCCAGACCCTTAATGACTTTTCACAATCTATAATGTTTCATCTGACAGTCAGTGAAAATGCAGGAATACAGGAAGGGAAAAAAATGAAGAGTAAAACAATGTATTAGAAGCGTATTCCCAGGGCACCCAGGCAGCTGAGACCTTGAGGCTGAACTTTAAGATCTATGCAATCAATGTATCCAAGAAGTTAGGAAACAAAAGTTTCAGCCGAGAACTGGAATTATAAGAAAGGGAATCAGTGGAAACTCTGAGATAAACAAAGAAAGGGCTGATAAATTTGACAGAAGATTTGCAAGATCTATACCGGTAGAATCCAACACATTGTTGTGGGAAATTAAAGGCTGTGAGTAAATACCCGGAGTGTCTGAGCAGGGAGATGGTGCGCTTCACAGGCAACTCTTTCCAAATGAGTATCAATTTAAGGGCCAGGTTTCAGGGGTAGAAGCTGAACCTCATTCTAAAACTTCTGTGATCATACAAAGGGTCTAGAAGAGCCAAACACCTTGCTTTATTTAATTGTTCCTTTCAATTATATTTTTATTCATTCTTTAGAATTTCAGACAATGTATTTCAATCATATTAACAAACCCCAAGTCCTCCTATATTCCCTCACCTTCCTGCACCTCCCAACCCCCACACCCCCGACCCCGTCAACAAACACCCTTGGGAACGAGGCTTGCTCTGGAGTGCCCCAGGGGGTCATGTCATTTAGAAAGCAAGCTCCCTCTCCCAGTCCACACCAAATGCCGGTGACCCCTCAGCTACAAGCCAAGCATCTTGAAAATGAGAAAGACGGGGCCACTAGAGCAAGCTGAGGAAGCATTTGCTAAACACATGTCTGACGTGCACCTAAATGAAAAACATTGAAAACAGTACAGCTCAACAAGAAGGCAAATGCCCCATTTTAAAAACTTTTTATTGATTCTTTGTGAATTTCACATCATGCACCCCAATCTTATTCTTTTGCCTGTCTCTCCACATCTGCCTTCCACCCTTGCAACATCCCCCCCAAAAGAGAAAAAAAAATCTCACTGTGGAGGCTGCAGTGTGTCACAGTGTGTCCCACAGTATATATACCCTTTTGCCCAAATAGCTTTACTTGCAAATGTTCATTACAATGAGTTGTGAGGCCTCTGGCTTCTGGTACACCATCAATACTGGGTCCTTACCAGGACTCCTGCAGCATTGGTTCTGCAGGACAGACTCCTTCACATACTCCAGCAGTTCAAAGATGGGGTGGGCCAACTCAAAGCCCTGGATCTGGGCCTGGGTGGTGACTGAGCTGGTTGGCCCACCATCTCTCCTATGTCCATGCCACCAAGGACAGCTCTTTCACTTCTGCTGCTGAATGCAGCAGCCAGCTGCAGGAGACTGCTCTCCTTGGGGCTGGCTCACCCAAACCCTCTTCTACCTCCCCATCCAGCTACCAGTGGCAGCTCTACTGTGCTGCCCAGGGGAATTGAGCCTGCTCTTCCACTCTTAGGCCTCCGGGACCAGCTCTCCCAAGTGCCACAGATGATGAGGGGCTGGGCCAGCT
>JADRCD010233320.1:36157-82379 GCA_019843815.1 Montemys delectorum | reverse complement strand
CAAGATGGAAGCTTATCTGGATAGGATCTTGTCCCAAAGTCATCACTCCCTTAATTCCATTTATTATCCTTAAACACAGAATTCAGCTGGATTCCACTTCCTTGTGTCCCTTTAATCCTTGAACTATATATTTTGTATTTTTTTTCTGTGAAGACTGCTCTATTTGCAAAACACTCTCTTCATGAAAGACAAAACTGAGCTGTTTTGAGATTTCCTTTTCCAATTCAATCAATCTAAATCTCTTCACCTTAGCCTCAGGAAGATGCTCTGAACAAGGACAAAAAGCAGCCACACTATTAACTAATATTACAAGAATTAAATATAAGCAACATACTAAAATTCTCCTCTGAAAGCTCTTGAACCAGTACCCCCCTGTCCCCAATTCAAATCACCATTAAGACTACTGTCTTTTACATTCCTGCTCAGTTGGTTCATTAAATCCTGTTTAAAGAATTCCACTGTTTTCCTAAGCTAAAGTCCCCAAATGTACATTGCTCCAAACAAAAGCATGCCCAGACCTATTATAACACTTCTCTATTCCTGGTACCAAATTCTGTCTCTGTCAGGACTTCCATTGTTGTGAGGAGTCATCATTACCATAGTAACTTAAAAAGCACAACATTTATTTGGGACTCTCATGTAGTTTCAGAGGTTTAGTCCATTATCATCATGGTGGAAAGCATGGCAGTTTCTAGGCAGACATTTTGCTGGAGAAGGAGCTAAGAGTTCTACATATTTTTTTTTTTTTTTAGATATTTTCTTTATTTACATGTAAATTTCTCCTTTCCCAGGTTCCCCTCCAAAAAACAACAAACAAACAAACAAAAACAAGAAGAATGAACCCCTTTTGCCTCCCCCCCTCCCCATGCCTGCCACCCCACCCTCTCCCACTTATTGGCCCTGGCATTCCCCTACACTGGGGCACAGAACCTTCACAAGGCCGAGGTCCTTTCCTCCTACTGATGGTCAAATTTGCAGTCCTCTACTATACACATGCTGCCAGAACATTCAGTCCCACCCTGTATAGTCCTTGATTGGTGGTTGGGTCCCTGGGAGCTCTGAGGGTACTAGTTAGTAATTGTTGTTCATCCTAAGGGGCTGCAAACCCTTCAGCTCCATAGAACCTTTCTCTAACTTCTTCATTGGGGACCGTGTACTCAGTTCAATGGATGGCTGTGAGCCTCTACATCTGTATTGAGTTCTACATCTTGATCCACAGGTAGCCAGGATCTTCCCGGGGATAGTTATCATGTTAAGTGGATCGTTTATGTACACGTAGAATACAAAGGATAGTTATATCATGCTCAGTGTTATTACTAAGCAGATTACTGGATGTTTTTCCACACTGGATATAGCTTTTAAGACCACAAAGCAGTACCTGCACAGTGACTCATTTCTAACAAGGCCTTACCTCCTCCAAGTAAGGCCATGTCTCCTAATAGTGCATTCCATATGGCCAAGCATTCAAACACATGAATTCATGGGGGAATAAACCTATTTAAACCAGCACACTAGGGAAGTGCCACCAGCTCTGGTTAACAGCTCAGTGTTAAGCAAACTCCATCAGATTGTTGCTGTAGTCATGAGCTTTCAATGTTACCTTCATTTCTCTTAAAGGAAATATAAATCATTCAGCCTGACATCCATGTGTCCTTTCATTTGTACATATTTGACAGTTCACCTAGGAAAAATATTGCAGTGCTTACCCAATCACGTGTCTTCCCCTTATTACTCAGTTCCTTGTAGTTAAGAAGACCATAGGACTAGTTGTAGTTAATTAGTTCTTCACAGAAAAGGGTTACTTCTGTTCCCCAATATAGACAAGCATGGTGAGTTCTTTACAGTTTTTATTCTTCTCCTGGAGCACCAAGAGAAGTTTCATGTTTCCAACTGTGCAGCTACAATGTGGACTTTGAGTCCCAATTGGTCCTTGACAAGATACAGTATGAACAAGAGTGCCTTTGAGGTATTGCCATGTTTAAAATGAATTCATTACTACAGATAACAACCATTGTTGGTTAAAGTCTCAATGGCATCTCCAAACTGAGTTCGTCTCTCTCCTCCCTTTTTTCCTTTCCCTTTCTTCTTTTGGTTATTTTCACTACTACGACGACTATGACTACAACTACAACTATGACTTCTACTATTAATACTATTTTTGCAACAGGGTCTCATGTAGTCCAGGCTGATTTTGAACTCTTGATCCTTTGGTCTCTACTTTCCAAATTCTGGGATCACAGGAAGGTGCCTGTGACAATCTTTGCTTTTGTATTTCTCTTCCTTGGGAACTTCTTTCTTCGAACAATTAATTCTTCTACTCTATATTTACTCTTTACTGATATTTCACTTGTGAACCTATATAGGTATTTCTTATTTGTCAATTCAAATGTAACTAAATTTATTTTGTTGTTTACGAACTCTGTCTCATCTTTTTTTTTTTTTTTTTATTGTCATTGTGATTTTCTTCTATCTATTGAAAGCTGGACCTTCAGAAGTCCTGAAGTCTACTTAAGCATTCAACCAATATAGTCCATTTACCCTAACAGCTTTCTGAAAAATACTTCTTTCACTGAGCTGAAGGCTCAAAGTGTACAATGCAATTTAACATTTTCTACTGTAATGGGTAAAGAAAAACCATTTTTAGGTATTTGAGCGACTAATATCTATATGATGAGTTTTTACACATTCCTTTCAGTTCCTTTTTCTGGTTCTAGCATGAAATGGCAAACTATTTTTTCACTAATGTCTTCACAGAGCCTAGCTCACTGCTTGGAACAAAATTAACTGCGTGATAACGTGTCAGTGAATTAGGGAAGATTCAGTATATAAAATATTACCATATTAAAAATTAAGTTAGTCAAGATTTAATTGCCATGAGACCTCTAGAACTGACAAAGCCCTTGGAATATAAAATGAGAGAATTTGGAAGTTAATGTAACAACTTCAGAATAAAAGAAATGAAAACTAACTTTGAGAGAAATCACTATACTTTGTACAGAGGTCACATATGTGTTTTTTCAGCTGAAGGTTAGCCTGGTAGTTACCTCACTTAGAGATGAAGAAGTAACAAAAAGGCTAGCCCACCTGTACAAGGTCAAAGAGCTCTGCAAGCCTTGGCTCTAAAGTGTGCTAACCTCTGGGTTACGGCCCAGTGTTCTGCATGATTGCCTTTCCTTTATTTAAGTTCAGGACAAGCAACATCTTTGGTGCCACCATGCAAGTAATGTGTCATCCTGGTGTCAGCTGCTAGGTGAGAGCTGAGGAAGGCTAATATATGCATACACATACATATGTACACACCTCTTTCAGCCTGGGCCAAAATAGCATTAATCTTATGTTCATTACTGGCAGATGCTGAATCCTTCCCTATCAGTGTTTGTGTTTAAGAATAAGTCAGTATACATATTCTGTAATTGAATGTCAAGAAATATGAAAATATATTGTTTTACTGCTACTGTTTATTGATTTATCATAGTGATTTATTGGCAATGGACATGCATCACAACAAATCACCTTGCTGACACCATCAGCTGCCTTAACTAGGCTTTCAGTTCACGGCATTAAAGGTAATGGATGGTGATTATTTTACAGTAATGGGTTTAATCAGCGTTTTGAATGACTTAGCAGACATGTCAGAGCAGAGCCAGCTCATCGTTCATCAAGACAGCATTTTGTTTACAAACATCATCTATAATTCATTTGATTGTTGACAATCATCAGCAAATACCTCTCAGGCGAGTTTTCATCAGGGATGGAAATATGCACAGCTGCAGCAGTCTAAGTCTTTCCTTAAGGCAGCTTGAGCAGACAAGGGTCAGGAAAAATATACATGCCTTAGGACTGATATCAGAGCTGGACTTCTGAGCTTCTGGCTTCTTAGGAATGGAATAATTCCTAGTTTTACCTTATCAATCTTTGACTAGAAGGTACCTTGAGTAATCCAGGGAGACTGCAGATCCAAAGTCTATCAACAAGTGAAAACAAGAGACACAGGACCTTGCTGCTTAAATTTGTACATCTGGATTAAATTCATGGTCTTGCCCTCCTGACAGTAGAATCCTGAGTTGCTACTCAGGGGTGTTAAGACAGAGATGTTGACCCACAGGGAAGCAGGTGTCTCTTTTTATAACAGATTCTAGACATTCCTACTGGGAAGGTTATGTAACTCTAAGATCTTCAGTAGCCCTTTGAGCATGTGAAATTTCTCTCCAGAAAAAAAATTATATTGGATGCATTTTATGTATGGTATTAATGAGTTTAGAAACGGTTTGAATCTTAAACAGTAAGATAAGGCCAGACTTACACTTTGGTGTCAGCATTCTTTGGTGTCCTAGTTTGTTTCCCTGTTGCTCTGAAAAAACACAGACTACAACAGCTTAGGGAGGAAAGAGTTTGTTCAGCTTACAGAAGGTCCTTCGTTACTAAGTAATTCCGGGGTGGAACTCCAGGCAGGAAACTCGAAGGTAGGTATTGACGCAGTAACCATGGAGGAACAGCGCATATTGGCATACTTCCCATGGCTTGTTTAACTACCTTTCTTATAAAAGCCAGGTCTAATCAGCCATGGACAGCACTACCAACAGTGAGCTAGGCCTTACCCCATCCATCAGTGATCAAGAAAAGGCTCCATCAGACATATTCCCAGAGCAGTCTGAGGGTGTAAATGAAGTTTCCTCTTCTCAAGTAACTCCAGTTGACAGAAACTAATCAGCACACTTGTCTAGCATATCAGCTCTGCCTGACACTAGTTATTAGTTCTTGGGTACACTAAACACTCTACAGTGTCATCAATAGTTTGGAATAATGCATATGTGTCATGGAGAGTATAAACATTAAATGAATTGGCATTACAAAGTAATTAGCACCATGTTCTGGACAAAGTATACATAGAGTAAGTATTGGATAATGATAATAATAATTGCATGTATCTTATGTGTTTCATTATTACTCATAAATTCAGTCTCAGAACAATCTTATTATAGGGAAAGAATTATTATTATTATTATTATAGGAAAAGAAAACCATAGCAAGCAATTTAAGTAGAAACAAAGGTTTAATGGAAACAGAGTTCCTATTCTAAAATGAAGTGGCAGGCTTCAATATGTATTTACTGCTTGCCATTCTACACAGCACAGACCTCTGGCATTGTCAAGTTCTCAGAGACTCGGGTGGGTTCTAGTCTCCAGTAGGAGGCACTGGTGCCATCTGGACATGACTACACCTATAGGTGGGCATCAGTACACAAATTAGGCAAGATATTCAGTAGGAGTGGGACATCTGAAGGAGGCATGGCCAAGTAGTTTCAGGAGCATAAGTACAGTAATTCAGTGTTGACCAAAACAAAAAGAAGACAGACAAGAAAGCCTTTCATGGCTAATATGGTTGTCTGTATTCATTACAGGTATATGTAGACTATTCCTTAGAAATTCAGAGATTATTTTTATATGAGAGAAAGCATATATCACTAAAGACTGGAAACGTGTTTGTAGTAAGACTTTTCCTGGCAACATTTTACATACATATCTATTCAACCCAGACAGGTAACCCACAACAGACCACAGTATAAATACCACCAAAGTCCAAACTGGTGAATCAATGAGTATTACTGGGGTTACTTATAAGAGCTGAAATGACTTAAAGACAGATGTAACACCAACACTGTTGGTGACAACTCACAAAATCTGGGAAACTGGAACCCATTTTTACAGCCTGCAGGCAGCTCCTCAGGTTGGAGCATGATCCCTTTCCAAGTGACTCAGTTGTCCTAAACCTCTTCCAGGCATTTTTGACTGGCTTTTGAGTCTTTGTTGCAGTTTGGCTTGCTTACTCTGAAAGGGATCGTGAAGTTGATGAGTTTCAGGGACTTCCTGAAGCTATTTTAAGTTGCTTATGATCCTGCTTATGGAACTTCCTTTGGGGATGCATTGTTTCAGTCTCTGAGGAAACCATTATACAACAAAACTCTAAATTGGCAGGAAAGGCAGTGATAATCAGAGAAAGTCTGGTCATACAGTTGTTAAAGGACATCCTTGGCAAAGTTGTTTTCCATCTCTTGGACTCATTTTTCTCATTTCTTCCTTTGTAAACTTATTTAATAATGGTAGATGCTAGTGGACACTAGATAAATCTTCTGATAGCTTTTACCAAAATATGTTGTTTTACCCTTAAAGGATCTTTATAGAAGAATCCTACTGTGGTTTGGTAAAAACATTAGGATAGGTATGGAAAATAAAGTAGCATGCAATGTATGGATATCTATATAAACTCTTCATGCTATACTAATTGATAATCATTCCATTTTTGATAATTATAGATTAAACAATTTCTGATTTATCACTTCTGCAATTCTACAAAAATTTGCTGCATGAGTTAAATTCATATAACATGGAGTTTTGTTTTATGTATTAACTTTTTTTGTCCGCATCTTTCAACCATACAAACTCTTAAGGCAAATAAGACCTCTTAGTTAGGTACTGAAGGAGAGATATTAGCTAAGGAGACCACTCTCAGGTACATTAAGAAATTTACATAAATATTACAATAGGCATTCATTAGTAAAAATGGGAACCACACTCTTCTTTTATAAATTTTATTACATTTTTAAGTTTAATATATCTTATTTCCCCCTTTCTCTTTCTTTTTTCTCAACCACTGCTTTTTAAGAAAATTCTGGTGGTTTTCTGTTTTTCTGTTTTTGTTTGGTTTGGTTAGACTTGTTTTTATAATATAGGACAAGATTTTACTCTATGTCCAGAATAGCCTCAAACTCATTGATCTCCTTGCTATAGCCTCTGTAGTACTTGGAGCAGAATCGTATAAGCTCCCTCCCAATTTATCATAATTTTTATATATTTGTAGAGAGCCGCACCTGAGCTGGCAGCCGCCATTACAAGATGGCACCGGCATCCGGTGTCTTCCTGTAACAAGTAGTCTGCGCATGTGCTTAGGGCCAGAGCGCGTCAAGTCTCAGCCCATCTGCGCATGTGCTAAGGGCCAGAGAGTGCCAAGTCACAGCCTATCCTGGGGCGTCTCATGAGGTAATGAGCAAACAGCCAATCAGAGGTGAACAAGCCGCTCCAGGGCATATATAAGCAGTACCTTTTCGGGGTTTGGGGTCCTCCTCTTAAAGATGCAATAAATGGTTGCTGCAGAAGGATCCTGGTGTCTGTGTGCGTTCTTGCTGGTGAGACGATTGCGCGGATTACACATATTAATCTATTTAATCATTACATGCCACAGACCACCCAAGTTGGGTATGGGAGTCCCTGGGATGAGGGTCCTTGAAGGTTAGGTGGGTAAGGATTCAGCAGTGAAAAAACAGAAACAAACACAGAGGTAGTTTGAATCTGAGTTTATTTTTGTAGCTCTCAATCAAGGGTTTTTATATATAAACAAATAATTATTACAATCCTGAGAAGATGTGTTCAATGAAGCAATCATGGATAGGACAGATATCATCATAGTCATTTGGGACGGTAAAGCATGAAAATCATCCAAGGCTAGCTACATAATTCCAAGAGCCAGGTTAATAAATTTTTATGGTCAGCTATTATTTAACATCTAGTACCTGCTCTTTTTGTGAATCTTAAAAACATAAACTTAAACTATTTTAATTCTTTTTATTTAAAGTTTTCTAAAACAATATACCAAAGTCCACTTTCGATGACACACTTGTAGCCATATGAAATTTTATTATTGGAAAAGTTTTTGTCTACCAATATTATCATGTAAATTATTTATAAAGTGAAGCACTGGTTTCCTCAGTGATAACATCATGATTAGTGCCCCTATCTCAAGGGATCATTTAAAATCTTAGCCTAGGTCATCAGGTACATCTCATAAGTAAGAAAAAGAATAAAAGAAGATAAAACAGACAAATTGTCATGAGAACTACCACTCAATATTTTTTCTTCAGCTAAGAGTTCCACAATTAGTTCCAGGAGACTGCCTTCTTTTGAAGTCTACTGCCTCAGTCTGTAGAACTTGTCACACAGATCCTACTGGAGTTGGTGTGGCAATTACAAGTTTGAGCTATGCTTTTGTATTCCTTACCACCTTATAGATTTTAAACCCTTAAGAACCAAGCCCCCTCTGTTCCTCTGTGCCTTAATCATAATCAAATAGCTGATAAAAAAGACTCTTACTGTTCTCTGTTTGGAAACGATTACTGGGTCCTGAGTCAAACTCCATGTACAGCACTTCTCTTTAGTGTTGAAGGGAGAGGGAAAGTAGGTAAATAAGTAGGGCTAGAAAATCACAAAAAGTATTGCCCTAAATGTCAGAGCCTGTGCTACTGAAGGCAAGTTTGTCGACCACACAATTTGCTTGAGCCCAGGCTCTGCTCTTGAACCTCACAGACCCGTGGATATACAGATTTTGGGATGCTTGAGAGTAACCATTATGTCTTGGAAGAATCAGAAAATAGACACACACACACTGAACCCTACAGAGTGGTAGTGATTTAAAAAGAGAAAGTAAAAACAAAAAACAAAAAAACAAAAACAAAAACAAAAACAAAAACAAAAAACTCTTAAAAAGTAAGACATGCCCACAATAGTTGTTTATGGTCTAGAAAATATTGTTGATGCAGCATAGTCAACAACACACATTTGATTAGATCAACTATTCTTTTCACTTGCTTTATCATCTATAAAAAGCTAGAAAATCCTCAGACTTAAATAGTCAAAGTAAATAAAAGAGAGAGTCATTCAGGAGAGAGCTCTTGCTTCTGAAGCAGCTCTATTTCTTCCTATCTCCATTTTGAATCAAGAGCTGTCTGTCTCTATTCTGGCTCTAGGAAATGTTAACATATATGTCTTTTCTCTGACCAAATCATCTTCTTTCAACCTCAGATGACAGGCAGGGCCCTCAGGAAAGAGATAGAAGGAAGAAAGAAGAAGGGTCTCTGCTATGAGTTGGTTTAATGTCTTACAGGTAAGAGGTATAGCTGTAGAGTTGGGGCTTCATTTGCTGTGCTGCATGCCCTTTGCAAACTCCAGAAGTACACATCTGCTCGATCTAAATGTGCCATTTAGAAGGAGAATCTTCCCTTGTGGAAAACTAGCATCACACTTGGGAGAAAAACTACATTGGCAACCAGAAAAGAAATATATGTGTTTTCCCCAAAGTCAAGGATAGAACTCCAGATTGTTCTTTATTTACAAACCTGTAAGTACTTGAGTAACAATACTTTGAAGGCATTTAAGTAATTAATTTTTTCAAGTCTGATGTGCAAAACCCAGCTGTCTGTGACATCTCAAATAATCAAATAAACACCATGTTCAGAAAGGGCAAATGACAACACAAAATAGCAAAGAACTAAGTGACAAAAACCTGCAAGCAAAAGACTTGCATGTGGCCTGAACTTGCTAAATAATTCTTGGGAGTAATGTGGACTTGAGGAATCAATACCCAAAAGGGGTGAGGACAAACCAGAACTAAGACTCCATTAGCAAAGATTTACAACAAAGTAAGCCTCCCCGTGAGTATAAGTTGATTTTGCTACAAGTGTGTATATTTAATTACTGTCTGAGAGTATATTAATATTACTGTAATTTTTGATGAATAGCATATGACTCATATCTAATTTTCACCCCTGAAAAACTAAATGCAACAATGAAGATTGGCAAAGTGATAAAAAAAATTGCCACTTGCTGCACTGAAGGTTTCCTCCAGTAAAGATGGGGGTGGCAAAGTCTGCAGGAGAGACATTCACTCTGAAATATGTACTGTGGTAGGCCCAAAAGTCCAACTGACTCTACAGTTTTAAACAACTTTTACATTCAACTGTGGAGTGCATGTTTGTGTGTGTGTGTGTGTGTGTGTGTGTGTGTGTGCACAAACACACATGTGGTGAATGTGAACATACATGTGTTGTGTGGAGTTGAGAGGTTAACTTGTGGCACTTGGTTCTCTTCTTCCACTACATAGATCCTGGGGATCAAACCCTGTCAAGGCTTGAGTACAAATGCCTTAACTCACTAAGCCAGTGTTTCTTAACCTGTGAGTTGCCGCCCCTTTGCAGATTGAATGACCCTTTTACAGGAGCTACTTAAGACCATCAAAACCCACAGATATTAACATTACAGTTCATAATGGTAGCCAAATTACAGTTATGAAGTAGCAATAAAAATAATTTTGTGTTTGGGGATCACCACAACATGAGGAACTGTATTAAAAGGTGAAAGGGACAAGTGGCAGAGCAGCTGGGACAGGATCCTCTCAACCTTAGTCTACACCTAGGAGTGACAGCAGTGGATCTGCAGTTCTCTCTGCCCCTTCCCTGCAAGTGGAGGGCCTGCTTTCAGGGAGTGCTTTAACCCAGGGTCTTGGGTGAAATCCGCCATTTTCTCTCCAGTGACTTTCTAAGGTGGCACAGGCCTCACAAGTGGCAGGGTAGCCTAGTCAGGATCCTTTCTATCTCAGACCATACCTAGGAGGGACAACAGATCCACAGCCCTCTCTGTACCTTTCCCACAGGAAGAGATCCTGTCTCTAGGTTGTGCTCTGACCCTAGGACTCAGGATAGACAACTGATCCACAGTCATCTGCGCCCAGAGGAGAGCTGATCTCCCAAAAGTGCTGACACAGGCTTACAGACCCATAGGAGGAACAAGCTCTAGTTAGAGACAGCTAGAACATCTAACACCAGAGATCAACAGATGGAGAAAGGCAAATGCAAGAATCTTACCAACAGAAACCAAGACTACTTAGCTTCATCAGAACCTAGTACTCCTAACACAGCAAGTCCTGGATCTCCCAAAACACTGGAAAGGCAAGATTTGGATCTAAAATCATATCTAACGATAGTGATAGAGGAATTTAAGAAGAATATGGATAACTCCCCTAAAGAAATACAGGAGAACACAGGTAAAGAGGTACATGCCCTTAAAGAAGAAACAAAAAAAAATCCCTTAAAGAATTACAGGAGAACACAAGTAAATAAGTAGAAGCCCTTAAAGAGGAAACATAAAAATCCCTTAAGGAATTACAGGAAAGCACAAACAGGTGAAGGAATTGAGCAAAAACATCCAGGACCTAAAAATAGAAGTAGAAACTGTTAAGAAATCACAAAGAGAGACAACTCTGGAGTTAGAAATCTTAGGAAAGAAGTTAGGAAACATAGACACAAACATCATCAAAAGAATACAATAGATAGGAGAGGGAATCTCAGGTGCAGAAGATACCATAAAAAAAATTGACACAACAGTCAAAGAAAATGCAAAATGCAAAAAGTTCCTGACTTAAAACATCCAGGAAATTCAGGACTCAATGAGAAGACCAAACCTAAGAATAATAGGAATAGAAGAGTGAAGACCTCCAACTTAAAGGGCTAGTAAATAACTTCAACAAAATTATTGAAGAAAACTTCCCTAACCTAAAGAAAGAGATGTCCATGAACATACAAGAAGCCAATAGAACTCCAAATAGACTGGACCAGAAAAGAAATTCCTCCCGCCACATAATAGTCAAAATACCAAATGCACAAAACAAAGAAAGAATACTAAAAGCAGTAAGGGAAAAAGGTCAAGTAAAATATAAAGGCAGGCTTATCAGAATTACACCCGACTTCTCACCAGAGACTATGAAAGCTAGAATATCCTGGGCAGATGTCATACAGACCCTACAAGAACACAAATGCCAGCCCAGGCTACTATACCCAGCAAAACTCTCAATTACCATAGATGGAGAAACCAAGATATTCCATGACAAAATCCAATTCACACAATATATATCCACAAATCCAACCCTTCAAAGGGTAATAAATTGAAAACTCCAACACAAGGAGGGGAACTACGTCTCTGAAAAAGCAAAAATTTAATCTTCCAACAAAACTAAAAGAAGATTGCCACATGAACGAAATTCCAACTCTAACAACAAAAATAACAGGAAGCAACAATTACTTTTCCTTAATATCTATTAATATCAACTGACTAAATTCCCCAATAAAAAGACATAGACTATCAGACTGGGTATGTAAATAAGACCCAATATTTTGTTGCATACAGGAAACCAACCTCAGTGACAAAGACAGTCACTACCTCAGAATAAAAGGCTGGAAAATAACCTTCCAAGCCAATGATCCCAAGAAAAAAGCTGGAGTAGTCATTCTAATATCAAATAAAATCGACTTTCACCTTAAAGTGATCAAAAAAGATAAGGAAGGACACTTCATATTCATCAAAAGTATGATCTACCAAGATGAACTCTCAATTCTGAACCTCTATGCTCCAAATGCAAGGGCATCTACATTCATAAAAGAAACTTTAGTAAAGCTCAAAGCACACATTGCACCTCACACAATAGTAGTGGGTGATTTCAACATCCCACTCTCTGCAATGGACAGATCATGGAAACAGAAACTAAACAAAGACACAGTGAGACTAACAGAAGTTATAAAACAGGTGGATTTAACAGTTATCTATAGACCTTTTTTTTCCTAAAACAAAAGGATATACCTTCTTCTCAGCACCTCATGATACCTTCTCCAAAATTGACCATATAATTGGTCACAAATCAGGCCTCCACAGATACAAGAAGATTGAAATAATTCCTTGTATCCTATTAGATCACCATGGGCTAACACTGCTCCTCAATAACAACATAAACAATAGAATGCCCACATACACGTGGACGTTTAACAACACTCTACTTAATGATAACTTGGTCAAGGAAGAAATAAGGAATGAAACTAAAGACTTTCTAGACTTTAATGAAAATAAAGGCACAACATACCCAAAGTTATGGGACACAATGAAAGCAGTCCTAAGAGGAAAACTAATATCTTTAACTGCCTCCAAAAAGAAACTGAAGAGAGCAGAAACCAGCAATTTGACAGCACATCTTAAAGCTCTAGAACAAAAAGAAGCAAATTCACCCAAGAGGAGGCAAAGACAGGAAATAATCAAACTCTGGGCTGAAATCAACCAAATAGAAACAAAAAGAACTATACAGAGAATCAACCAAACCAGGAGCTGGTTCTTTGAGAAAATCAACAAAGTAGATAAACCCTTAGCCAGACTAACTAGAGGGCACAGAGACAGTATCTTAATTAACAAGATCAGAAATTAAAAGGGAGTCATAACAACAGACACTGAAGAAATAAAAAAAAAATCATGAGATCCTACTATAAAAGCCTATACTCAACAAAACTGGAAAACCTGGATAAAATGGACAATTTTCCAGACATATATCAGGTACTAAAGTTAAATCAAGATGAGATCAATGATCTAAACAGTCCTATATCTGCTCATGAAATAGAAACAGTCATTAATAGTCTCCCAACCAAAAAAATCCCAGGGCCAGATGGATTTAGTGCAGAGTTTTATCAAACCTTCAAAGAAGACTTAATACCAATACTCCTCAAACTATTCCACAAAATTGAAACAGAAGGCACTCTACCCAATTCGTTCTATGAAGCCACAATTACTGTTACACCTAAATCACACAAAGACCTAACAAAGAAAGAAAACTTCAGAACAATTTCCCTTATGAATATCGATGCAAAAATAGTCAATAAAATTCTTGCAAACTGAATCAAAGAACACATCAAAACTATCATCCACCATGATCAAGTAGGCTTCATCCCAGGGATACAGGGATGGTTCAATATAGGGAAATCCATCAACATAATTCAGTATATAAACAAACTCAAAAGAAAAAAATATGATCATCTCATTAGATGCTGAGAAAGCATTTGACAAAATCCAACATCCCTTCATGATAAAAGTCTTGGAAAGATCAGGAATTCAGGGCCCATACTTAAACATAGTAAAAGCAATATGCAGAAAACCAGTAGCCAATATCAAACCAAATGGAGAGAAACTTGAAGCAATCCCATTAAAATCAGGTACTAGACAAGACTGACCAATCTCTCCCTACCTACTCAATACTGTACTTGAAGTCCTAGCCAGAGCAATTATACAATAAAAGGATATCAAAGGGATACGAATTGGGAAGGAAGAAGTCAAATTATCACTATTTACAGATGATATAATAGTATAATTAAGTGACCCCAAAAATTCCACCAGAGAGCTCCTAAGCCTGATAAACAACTTCAGCAAAGTAGCTGGATATAAAATTAACTCAAGCAAATCAGTCAGGCTGAGAAAGTAATTAGGGAGCAACACCCTTCACAATAGTTACAAATATTATAAAACACCTTGGTGTAACTCTAACTAAGCAAGTAAAAGATCTGTTTGACAACAAATTCAAGTCTCTGAAGAAGGAAACTGAAGAGGATCTCAGAAGATCGAAAGATCTCCCATGCTCATGGATGGGTAGGATTAACATAATGAAAATGGTCATCTTGCCAAAGGCAATGTACAGATTCAATGCAATCCCCATCAAAATTCCAACTCACTTCTTCACAGACTTAGAAAGAGCAATTTGCAAATTCATCTGGAATAATAAAAAAAAAAAACAGGATAGCCAAAACTATTCTCAACAATAAAGAAAACTCTGGTGGAATCACAATCCCAGACCTTAAGCTGTACTATAGAGCAATTGTGATTAAAAACTGCCTGGTGTTGGTACAGTGACTGGCATGTAGATCAATGGAACAGAATTGAAGACCCAGAAATGAACCCATACACCTATGGCTACTTGATCTTTGACAAAGGTCCTAAAACCATAAAGTGGAAAAAAGGCAGCATTTTCAACAAATGGTGCTGACTCAACTGGCAGTTAGCATGTCGAAAAATGCAAATCAATCCATTCCTATCTCCTTGTACAAAGCTCAAGTCCAAGTAAATCAAGGACCTCCACATCAAATCAGATACACTGAAATGAATAGAAAAGAAAGTGGTGAAGAGCCTTGAGCACATAGGCACAGGGGAAAATTTCCTGAACAGAACACCAATAGCTTTTACTCTAAGATCAAGAATTGACAAATGGGGCCTCATAAAGTTGCAAAGCTTCTGTAAGGCAAAAGACACTGTCAATAGGACAAAATGACATCCATCAAAGTGGGAAAAGATCTTTACCAATCCTATATCAGATAGAGGGCTAATATCCAATGTATACAAAGAACTCAAGAAGTTAGACTCAAGAGAAACAAATAACCCTATTAAGAAATGGGGTACAGAGCTAAACAGAATTATCAACTTATCAATACTGAATGATTGAGAAGCACCTAAAGAAATACTCAACTTCCTTAGTCATCAGGGAAATGCAAATCATAATGAACTTGAGATTCCACCTCATACTAGTCAGAATGGCTAGGATAAAAAACTCAGGTGACAGTAGATGCTGTAGAGGTTGTGGAGGAAGAGGAACACTCCTTCATTGTTGGTGGTATTGCAAGCTGGTACAACCACTCTGGAAATCAGTTTGGCGATTCCTCTGGAAATTGGACATAGTTCTACCAGAGTCCCCAGCTATACAACTCCTGGGCATATACCCAGAAGATGCTCCAACATGTAATAAGGACACATGCTCCACCATGTTCATAGCAGCTTTATCCTTAACAGCCAGAAACTGGAAACAACCCAGATGTCCCTCAACAGAGGAATGGATACAGAAAATGTGCTACATCTACACAATGGAGTACTACTCAGCTATTAAAAACAATGAATTTATGAAATTCTTAGGGAAATAGATGGATCTGGAGAATATCATCCTGAATGAGGTATCCCAATCACAAAAGAACACACATGGTATGCTCTCTCTGATAAGTGGTTATTAGCCCAAAAGTTCAGAATACTCCAAGTACAATCCACAAATCACAAGAAACTCAAGAAGAAGGAAGACCAAAAGGTGGACAGTTAATTCCTTCTTAAAAGGGGGAACAAAATACCCATGGAAGGAGTTGCAGAGATTAACTATGGAGCAGAGACTGAAGGAAGGGCACTCCAGCCTGATATAGCTGTCTTCTGAGAGGCTCTGACAGTATCTGACTAATACAGAAGTAGAAGTTCACAGCTGTCCATTGAACTGAGTACAGGGTCCCTGTACTGGCTGGTTTTGTGTGTCACCTTGACACAGGTTGGAGTTATCACAGAGAAGGGAGCTTCACTTGGGGAAGTACCTTCATGAGATCCAGCTGTGGGGCATTTTCTCAATTAGTGATCAAGGGGGTAGGGCCCCTTGTGGGTGGTGCCATCCCTGGGCTGGAAGTCTTGGGTTCTATAAGAAAGCAGGCTGAGCAAGCCAGGAGAAGCAAGCCAGTAAGGAACATCCCTCCATGGCCTCAGCATCAGCTCCTGCTTCCTGACCTACTTGAGTTCCAGTCCTGACTTCCTCTGGTGATCAACAGCAATGTGGAAGTGGAAGCTGAATAAACCCTTTCCTCCCCAACTTGCTTCATGGTCATGATGTTTGTGCAGGAATAGAAACCCTGACTAAGAAAATCCCCAATGAAGGAGTTAGAGGAAGGACTGAAGGAGCTGAAGGGTTTGCAGCTCCTTAGAATGAACAACAATATGAACTAACTAGTACCCTCAGAACTCCCAGGGACTAAACTACCAACCAAGGAGTATACATGGTGGGGCTGATTGCTCTGGCAGTATGTGTATAGTAGAGGATGGCCAAGTTGGTCATCAACATGAGGAGAGGCCTTTGGCCCTGTGAAGGTTCTGGGCCCCAGTGTAGGAGAATACCAGGGCCAGGAAGCAGGAGAGGGTGGGGTGTCGAACAGGGGAAGGGAGAAGGGAACAGGGGTTTGTTCTTGTTGTTGTTCTTTGTTTTTTTTTTGTTTGTTTTGTTTTGTTTTTTGTTTTTTTTTTTTTTTTGAGGAGAAACTGGGAAAGGAGAAATCATATGATATGTAAATAAAGAAAATATCTAATTAAAATAATAAAAAAGGTGAAAGGATAGGAAGGTTGAAAACCATTGAACTAAGCCATTTGCCATCCTTAGATGATGTATATCCACAACTTATTTGAACTAACTTTGAATCTTTAATAGAAAAACATATGACACATTTTCATTGTAGTATTTTCAGTTCATATAAAAAAAGGTATTTGTAATCTCACTTTTCCCCTTTTCAAGATGAGTTAATCTTTTAATTTACCTTTGTCAGACTGTGTGCATTATAATGTGTGGTTCTTAGGTGTGCACCCAGGAGGCATACATCCTGTATCTGAGTCTGTATATTCTGATAGTCATTGAGTCATCTGTCCTGGAATGCATAAGCTCTAGTGAAATCCTTTGTCATCCTGGTTGTCAAATTAGCCATCTGACTTGTTTTGGATAATGAGAAACATTCAGTTAGAAGCCTTGATCAGGTTGTTGCTTAGCTTCCTTGAGGTTAAAAGACCACATTTATAGAGAAACAGTCATTGCATTTATACCAAATGAAGCAGGCCCTGGTTGGCCTGGGAACCACATCACCCAACATTGAAGCATAAATGTTTCCAGAAGAACATGGCAGGATTTCGTAACAACCCAAAATTTATGATGTATATTGTTACTTTAAAACACTAAATAAACCAGGGTACAATTGATAGAGTTTTATAAACCTAATTTCTCAGTGTACTGTGCTCAATTTTATATGTTCTTAATCAGAATTCAGGAAACAAATTCAATTACCATACTTTGACCATATTGCATTTGAACATATGCAATTTTATTTTGACTAGGGCCTTATGGCTTGGCATGCTTATAATTCATTTTTAATACTCAATTGATGATTCTTTAATGATTTTCTATACGTGACTCAGAATATGAACAAATATTTAACATGTTTATGTATCACTATGTCCTCAGTGAGAAGAATGCATATTCATTAACAAGCTCTTATACTATGCCTACAAATAGTTGATTATTTGAAGTATTTATTGAACAGGAAATGTATAGATATACTTTATAAATAAATTAGAAAATTGGCATTAAACTCTAGAACCAGAGTCCTTGCATTCAGAAGATCCTGATAACATCTAGCATAGGTAGTCCCTTTTTCCCTGCCTTGTACTTTCTTGCTGTCTTGAACCACAAGGAAATGGATATTTCCTTTGAATTCAGTATTGCTATTGTCAAACCTGATGCTCCTTGATTACATCCCAAATGGGAGGACACAGATAGACTGATGAATACATGTATAGTGTACTGATAGTTCACTGTGCTTTTGACCCACTAAAATGCATGTGCTTATGAAGTGGTAGTCTGTATTGCCTCATTTCATAATCTAACTGTATTTTGAGCTTTGTGAAAAGAAATATTTGAAGACAGTCTTATTGTTTTAAGGTTTTTGTTTCTTACTTTCAACATGTACATAAGAATAATTCAGAGAGAACCACACTAATACATTACTATCCTTCACCAGAGCTAACTGAGTATTCAATTTAGGTTTGAACTGAAATGTTTTTAAAAAGGTAAAGGAATCAAGATAACAATTTCTTTTCCCATTAACCTCAAGGGCACCTTCTTTTGTGTTTAGTTTTCTTTTAATAAGGGCACTATATTGTAATCTTCATTTTTAATTAGAGTTTAAAGCATATTTTATCTCCCAGTTAAAGCATCTTATTCATGTTGAACAGAGAAAATGACCAAACTTAGTGATATCAGCTTCTGACTGAAGTCATGTAATACCATCTAAGATATATCAAATCTGCAAAAGATACTAATGTAGTTTCAAAATTTCCTCTAACAGGGCATCTTCTCTTCTTTTCATGGTTAGTTGACAGGAATACCTCTCATCTAGTTTTATATTTATTTATTTATTTATTTATTTATTTATTTTTATTTTTTATTTTTGGTTTTTTGAGACAGGGTTTGTCTGTATAGCCTGTAGACCAAGCTAGCCTCAAACTCAGAAATCCGCCTGCCTCTACCTCCCAAGTGCTGGGATTAAAGGCGTGTGCCACCACTGCCCAGCTTCTCATCTAGTTTTAATTCCCTTACATTGTCCCTTTCCAAGTTTGGGGAGAATTCATGAAAGATATCCCAAATTATTTGAATACAATTTCCAGCCTGACAAAAGGACACTTTTCTCCTCCATTTTTACAGGTACCAAACAACTTAGGAGGAAACTGCTCTGAGGAGAATACTTGTAAAGTCAACATCCAATTTTCTCAGACAGAGCTGCTACTTCTAAAACTAAACACCCAGAGTTTCTGCATTCTGTTAGTATCTTTGTGGTATCTTTGAAGTTTTGAGAAAATACCTGGACTCTCATTTCCTCATCAGCAAAAAGGTTAAAGCACCATTTCTACTTTTGTACTGATTTCAAGGTGCTGATAGGAAAATAAAACAATTAGAAAATACTTCAAAAGCTTGAACACCTTAGAGACATATATTGTCTTAAGTCACAGATTCTGAAAGAGTTTAATGTCTTATTAATTTGGGGTATAATTACTATAATATGCAATGAAAGCTCGTTGGCCACTCCCTGGAGTGGAGGGAAGGAGCTCCTCAGATGAACCTTTGAACATTCATTCTGACTCATGGATTTTCTTTACTTCCTACTTCAAAGTGAATTTTGATATTTTCTCCTCATTAAACTCTTATAATAAAGGCAAAGCTTGACTCTCCAAGAATGTTTTTTGAGTATTGATGATTTAGGACAGTATATTTGTAGTTAGCCAGGGAAGAACTGCAGTGGATTGGATGATTTCAAAGTTGACAGTGGGGTATGTCTTTCAGTCTGTGACCTGAACGCATGACTTCTATGAATGAGTCTGTGAACCAACACCCCTCTTATGCTCCCCTCTAAACTCTCAAGTACCAGTTCTTTTCCTCCAAGCTTTTTGTATCTCTGCAACAATTTCCTCTAAATGACACAGAACATTTTTACTATTGGTTTTCATTGTGCATGGCTGACTTCATTTTAGGATTTCTTCAGGCTCTCAATCTGTAAAGTAGGGAGATGATGTGTGCTCAGGCCCCTCCCTCTCTGAGCATGGACAAAGTACCCTCCTGTTTCCTACAGTGCTTGTTCTTTTGTTTTGTTTTGACTTTTTTTTTTGTGATGGTAGATGATAGTTCATTGTCATAGCCCTTGGACTAGTTTTTTCCTCCAGAGGCAGTATTTACTAGTCAAATAATGTAATAATTTTATTAGATTGAATCATATTATTGTGTTTGCAGCACAAAAAAAAGGCCAATGCCATATTTTAATTAATTATTACATTCTAAAGATATGTTTATCTTTTAAATGCTATGTACCTCACCTGATGTACTGTTTTTCTGTGTTTGGTGTTATGAAGGGCTTCTTTTCTTCTGTGACCTTGAGTGAACTTTTTATTGGATGAAATCAAATGGAGAACTAGGCAAACCTCCATTCTCTTTCTCTTGATGTTTGAGATAGCTGCATTAAAACGCGAACGTACACGGAACTCCACTGGCCTGATGTGTCTTCTCTCACATTGATTTTTTTTTCACCTTGGAGATGGAATTGAAGGTAGGTTAAATAGTTTCATACCCTAGGTTACTATGGTGATCTAGAATGGAATGTTTACAATTTCTTCCCTTCAGATCTCAATACTGAGAATCTGATTTATTTGTCACTGTCTTACAAAGAGAGAAGCTTGTCATTTGATGGAAGGAAAGTTTGTAGGAGATGAATTGTGGTAGATAGGAAACTCTGGAGCTGTTTGCTTGTTATAAGAGGTCAAAGCACAAATGACAGTGACACTTATGCTCAGAGGATACTGAAGCATTGAGTGTGGTTTGATGCCTGACTGTCATGCCAGAGCCTCTTATATTTATTGATATCCAAGTATCCCTTGGAACCTCAGTCAGTCTCAACCTTTAAATGTGGCCTACATCCAATAATACTAGCTCCAGGACCCTCTCAAATGATACAGAGATGCACTTGTGTGGAATTTTTAATTAAATACACAATATTTATACTTTTTAATGAAGCTTCAAAGAATTATATTACTTTATATTTACCCCAAATTATTGATAATACACATATTAATAGATCTAAACATATTAATATGTTTATTAATAGATCTATTAATATATTTATTAATATAATACAAATGTGTGTGTGTGTATGAGTCACTATTTGGGATGACAGAAGAACTATAGACTACCAGTAACAGAAAACCTAGTACCAGACACAGGGAATCATCTTTTGAAGGTTTGGTCAGGGTAATCCTAGTGATTCTGGAAAAAATTGATTTTGATGTAGCACTTGGTGTTCTCTCAGGGGTTGAATGTAGGCTTCTATTGTTGAAAACAACACACACTTAGGAATATAGATGACTTGGATGATGTGTGCACTTTCTGACCTGAAAGTCTCTTTCCTGTGGTCTAGCCTCCTTGGTTCCAGAAAATACCATGTAAGCTGCCAATTGGAGGGAAGCAATCAAACCTTCCTATCCAGCTGCAACACCTCTGAACTATGCCAATTACAGAATGGAAGATGTGTTTGTATGTGAAATACATGGTACTCATATGTCAATAGCAACCAACATGTGTCTAATTGGACTTAAGGCCCATGAAAGAGGAGGAAAATCATGCCTGGTGCTAAAAACTTCTCCAGCTTCCAGGAGCAAGTGCCATCATGGATTTTAGAAAAGAATATAGTGCTGCTACTTTGCTACAACATCATAATTCTTTACTGGTTTATACAGATCATCTTATATCCATAAGTAAGTTCAGCTTCTTCTCCTACCACTTTTTCTTTGAAACAAAATGGAGAACATCAAGGAAAACCACAACTGGACTCAATCCATAGGTCAACAGATGTGTGAGGAGGCCAGCCTCAACAAGTACATCTACATTACAGCTCCTGGGCTCCTGCATTTATACTTCAGGAAATATTGCAGAAGGGGGGTACAGAGTGATTATAAGAGCCAGACTACAAGGAACTCTGCTGTGAAAGCCCCTAGAAATGGCTACCTAAACAAAACAGGAACAATGCAATGTCATTAGACATGATAACATGAAAGGTGTCCCATTCCTAGATAGAGGACTAAAGATAACTATTGAGTGGTGAGAGAATGAGAATTAGCCATTCTTAAGGATAAGTCCTGAATTGGTCACCCAACACAGAGTTGTCAGCTTTGAAACCATACAGACATACACACACATACACACACATACATACCAAAACCAGAGTAAGCAGGTTACATATATCTATATACCATATACATGTTTACATATGTATGCATGTAACAAATGTACTCAAAGGAAAGGGGCTAACAACTTGAGCATGGGAGCATCATAGGAGGGATTTGAGGGTGAGTAACAGGAATGTACTGTGCAATATTATTAGTGGATATATGTATATAATATGTAGTACAGGTATGAGAGCAATTAGCATTTCATCCTCAAATATTCTACTTTTAAGTTCTGTAAACTTTTAAACTTTCTACTACTATTTTGGATTTTGAATGTTATATTGATTTATCCTGATAATAAAAGGTTTGAACTTACATTAATTATTTGTATAAAATCCAATCACTTCTATGACATGTGTAGATCCAACTGGGACTAAGTCACCATTGTCATGTTCTGGACAATCTTGCATTTGCCCTTATAGTTCTCTCTCCACACTGAAGACAGTCTGTTCTTTTAAAATTTAGTTGAGAATGACTGGAGAGATAGTTCTGCAGTTAAGAGCACTGGCTGCTCTTCTAGAGAACTTGGAGTCAATTCCTAGCACTCACACTGGGTGAGTCATATTTTTTTCAGTTTTTATCTTCTCCACCCCTTAGAATATAAGATGAATGAGCACAAGAGGTCCTACTGATTTACAGTCCCAGACTGTAGGATGGGCCATGGCCAAAAGTTGATCTCCATAAAAATTTGTTGAAGAAATGAATGTAATAAAAATGACTTGTTCTCTCCAGCTGCAGAAAAATCCCACATGAAGTACATATGGATATATTCCAGGTCAACTAAGTTGGAATATGTGTATTTATGTCCAAGGGTACTTGTGAAGGCATGCAGAAGTGTCTATGTATTTACACCAGAGGCACACCTCATTTTTGTATGCTTAGCAACAAGTATATTGCAAAATCTACCTTTACCCTCATATGCTTAAGTCTGGTGCCATTGGCAGTAATCTATTCTTGTCTCTGTCTGATGGTTTGTGTGGCTGTCATCAGTATTGACCAGTTTTATTTTATTGTCTTCCTTTGAAGAGGCTTGGTTAGGAGGTTCTCTTCCTCAGCACTTTGAGCAATACTCCATGAATCCTATTTTAGTAGTGACAACATTTTATTTGAGTTGTCCCCCTGCCTTTTTCCTATGACATCTATGAATTCTTTTAATCATGTTCTCATTACCCTTTAATTATGTAAAATTGTTATATTAAGTATAATTTCTTCTGGTAGCCACAGGGTGGCATTCATGTTCTTTGCTATCTTTTTAATGA
Organism: Montemys delectorum; assembly: GCA_019843815.1. Taxonomy (NCBI): domain Eukaryota; kingdom Metazoa; phylum Chordata; class Mammalia; order Rodentia; family Muridae; genus Montemys; species Montemys delectorum. The sequence continues at coordinate 59,110 of JADRCD010233320.1, read as the reverse complement.
CTGATGGATTACAAGGTCACTTTGAGTGGATAAATAGTCTATAGATTCTTTCCAGGGAGGTTCTCTTTCTGATTTTCATATTAACACTTGTAAATTGCAGAATTTATTATACTACCCCACCTGCACTTCATTTTGCTTCCAGCACCTTCATTCTCTTCCTGCAGGAATCCAAGATGACTCTATCAGGTGGCCTTGCTTTAATATTCAACTCAGTCAAAAAGGATGTAATGAAAGCTAGCAGCTGACACTGCCTTGCCATTCATTTCAACTCAGGCATCACTGGAAAGCTTGCCAACAGCCTGTAGCACAGGGCTCTGAATGCTTGCTGGCAATGCTTAGCTGAATAGCAAGTAGGGTCACTCACCCCAATAGGCTCGTGCCAGGGTAGATGGATTCTCCAGACTAGTCCTTGAGGCAGTCAAAACATCTATTTAATATTTTAACATCACTTTGATTATTGAAAACACACACGTGCACAGAGGAAGATATGTTTCTATGAGAAAGTTCAGCTCTGCTGAAGGACCTGTTTGATGTAGCATTTATTTCTTCTGCTCTTGAGATGGATGTACAATTCATTCATTCACTCACCCATTCATTCAGGTGATTTAATGATCATTCATTTCACTTATGACAGGCTTCTACATCACTACATTTCACAACATTTTTTCAAATATTGTTTTCTCATTTTCTTCATGAAAAAATGAATTAAGAGTTAACAATGTTAACAATTGTTTTAAAGCAACATAAAGAGTAAACTATAGAGGCAGAAGGGACATGGAGGCCTTTAAGGTAGCCTGATTTCTCCGTTAACATCTCATAGTTGGACACTGGCTAACGCAAACAGGACCTACTTCCAGGTGGCCCACAGCTGAAAGGAGTATTTCTTCGTACTTATCCCTATGGCATAACTGTACGCAGTCCCAGGTGGGCCTCTTAGATCCACCCACTTCTCCTCTCTAACCTACCCTACCCTGCTGAAAATCATTTCACTCAATGTTTCCTTTCATTTTTTAGGATCATAAAAATCCTAAACTATATTTTTATCTTTCACTGACCTTTTATAATCAATTTACCAACAACTTACTTTTCCATTCTAGGTAGAATGCCTTAGGGACTCTGAACTTTCTGATTACTTGTAAATAATGAAAATCCCTGTTCTCCTTAAATGACAAATATAAACTCAGTATGGAAATCTGGATGTATATCCCCGTATCTTAAAGACTTCACTCTTTAGTTAGTGAAAATACTCCACTGCAATGAAACTTCCAGCCCTCAAGGACTGGAGTGTAACTACATGCCCCTTCCTTGCATGCTTTCCTGTTGTTCTACTTTTTAGATGTTGCCAGCCTTTGTAGGGCTGTGTTGTATGGAAAGGGGGTGGGGCACAGTGAAGCTCCAGTGTTCTAACTGTACCAGGAGACAGCTTTTCTCAGTCTGAAAGATGGAGAACACCAACTCCCTAATGGTGCTTTAAAAGGCTGTTAAAGCTCCACAGCTGGGCACTCTGACCACAATGCCTTTATAAGCCTACACCTGACCTGCCACCCTTTTTCTGTGGTGTTTTCCTTTTGACAGAGTATTCCATGTAGACCCTCTGTTGGGATGCTATTGTGCCTAGCAGCAGATCTTTTGACTGAGGATTATTTTAATTATTGAAATTTGTGTATTTTTGGATCATCTTTGCTAGAAAAGGGGTGCTCTTATCTTTGATACCATCAGACATCTGAGCCTCTCAATTTAGGTTTTAGATCTTGTCAGCTCAGTTTTTTCCCTAACTACAAATGTTTCTTGATTTTTCAAACTAGCCTCATAAATCCCTTCTCTAATCAAGAGATTACTTTTTACTCTACAGTGCTTTGTATTGTTTAAATTCTTTAGCACATTTGGTTTTTCTGTGGTCTATTAGTCAAATTGTTCCTTTGGAACTCATATGGAAAATCTGCTTCTTTACCAATGATCTTTTGTGTTCCCTACTTATTGATTGATCCTCAGGTATAAATCCTATTACATACAGTTTTAAAAGATCAGTAATATTTTAGCTTCAGAATGTACTTGATGAAGTAGTTCAGATTAGCTATTCCACTGAGGCCAAAATACATAGCAATTTCAATTATAACCTGCTAGAGAGTACCACAAGGACATTTTTGTCAGTGTTCCAGGGAGCTCAGTGTTAAGCTCTGCTTTTGTCCAGGAGGGATTTATTGACTGAAAGATACATCTGGGAGATAAGGAAGACTTCTAACAGAAAGGCTGTTGGAATAGATGTGGTGACTTTTCTGTACAACTCCTGCAGAACTTCACTAAAAGACAAAGGATAGCTTCAGGGAAAGCAACTGCTTTAGGGGCCATATTAGTTCTGAGTCCTCTGAGAGACTGGAGAGTTTCCAGGCCCTAGAGTGGCAGAAAGGTGATCTACAGTCCAGTTCCTAAGGTCATCTGGAAAAAGCCCAACACAATGAGTACAAACATATCAACAGCTAGACAAAACACAGTGAAGCTGCAGATTGTGTCTGAAGAATGACTGTCTGGTGGGGATGTGGGGTGGGTGTGCTGACGCACACCTTTAATCCTGGGGATTGGGAGGCAGAGGCAGGCAGATCTCAAAGAGTTCAAGGCTACCCTTTTCTACACAGTCTGAGACCAGCCTGAGCTACTGGAGACCTTGCATTCCATGCAGCTCCCTTCCGACCTTCACATCTTATGTGATCTCATACACATCCCAAGAGTTTCATAAGTCCTTAATTTTCTATATTAAATATCTTTTGAGTGAAAATTTTAAAAAACCAAGAATTAAAAAGACTTAAATACAGAAGAAATCAGGGGTTTTTCCTAGTTGCTATGAATGATTTAATGAAAAAGAAATGAAAGCAAAAGAAAGCTTAAGTGTTTTCAGGGCTGAGGTCCTTGAGTAGGAGAGAATACAAGTGTCATTAAGCACATTGTTCTCTGATTCAAAGGATTAGTTGCATAAGGCCCAAAATTTATTTATTTACTTCTTATATAATGACACCACAGAACACTGGCTGGGGAGAAGGTTTAATAACCTAAGAATTTTAAATGTGTACATTGAAGGCAGAGACACCTGAACACTTTTGCAGTCTAGAACTCAGTCTTGGAAACAGGGATGGACAAAAATGTTTTCAAAGGAGGCAGACACAAGTTGAATCTCTGGGATACATCTGGTCTAGCCCACTGTGGGAGGGAAAATGGAAGGTTTTTTTTTTTTCTTTTTTTTTTTACCAGGCTCTTTGCTGGCAGAGCTGGGTGAGAGAGAGAACCCAGTCCAGATGAGTGTCTCCAGGCTGAGTGAGATGATGAGTGTTGCAGCTCAGATCTCCAGCCTTCCGGAGAATAACCATCCAGAGCCAGAGAGTCTGTCAAAGCAGGAACTCGTTTTATTGTTTTTATTTATTGATCTTTTTCTTTATAAAGGGCTGAGAGGAGGTGGAGTTTTTTGCTGAGGTGAGGTGATGTAGGGGGAGGGGTAAGTTGACGAAGGGTATGGGGTGACTAACAGAAGCCAACAAAGTTACTTAAGTCAGCAGTAGCTAGGCAAAGGCAGGCTTAAGCAGGTCATGCTGAGTCACTCCAGTATGGAAAGTGACTGAGACAGTTTAACATACTCAAGCCAGGCTCTCGTTTGTCCTCAAGGCCCAAACGAAGGCCAAATAGGGCCCAACATTTTTTCACAAGTTTACCACTGCTGAACTCTCAGCTTTACTGCTCCTCACAGTGTGTCTGCTCCAAACATGTGCACTGGAAGTACATCCGAATCCCTGAGGTACACCTAACACGTGACTTTAAGATGCACAAGGCTTAGTTTTCTGTGAAATTCCCTGACCTTCTTGGTCAGCTGTATGACTCAAATGTCACGTACTCTATCATATGTGCTATGAACAGGGCAGGGCGCTGTGCTCTTGCCTTCAGGTTTCTGTTCACTTTAGAAGTGCTTCCATGGTACACGGTAATATGTGACTTCTGGGGAGGAAGTTACAACAGTAAAATGGCCTCCAGTGCCAGGCCTTGTAGATCTCATTCAAAGTTACATCATGAGATGTGTCACTCTTGGAAAGTTCTGCCTGTCTGTGTCCTGGTTTCCTCCTCCCTAAATTGTGTGTAATAATCCTTCACTATAAGTGAGAGAGCCTTGATAAAACAGGGAAGATCTATGACAAACTTTCCAGACTTTCTAGGTTTGTAATGTAGGTCAGTTCTGCTCGTCAAGTAGCCTCATTGGTCTTCCTCAGGAAGAGGAGGGGATCTATGAACTCAGTGGTCCTGTGCCTGGTTTCTACCCCTGACAGCATAGTCACAAGGCCTACCTGATTTATATGAGATCCTAGAATGAGATGAATTTTAATTTTCATGAAGTCTTCTTGGTTTTCTGTAGTCTCACTAATTTTCTTTAAGTACAGTGTCCATTTTGCCAATTTGTTTTCATAGAAACCACTGAAATTTTACAGCTTGTTTATGTGGACCTGCAAAGAGGCACAGGTTTTTGTATGTACTGAATGAACATATCCAGCTAAGCACTTAGTGTCTGGCACAGGAAAGTATGGTGGAGAAACTCCAGCTATTACTATGCAAATTTTATATTTTTTTTATACTATGATGCTAAGATATCCTTATATGTTTGTTTTTATTGTTCTCTCCAACTACTCTTCTACCAGCCCCTCAGCTTGTTCACATAGAACACAAAGTCACTTAAGGAAGTATATGTGAAGAGTAAGTGAGTAAATTCTCTTCCTTCCATCCAGAGCTATTTACCAGCTGGGGACAATGAATTCATCTTTAATCTAAGGTTTCTGGAATAAAACTTCAATCATCTGAATCTCCTTTTATGGTAGGGAAGCTCTCCTCAACATCCTGACTGGTGCTTGTTTTGCTTGTGCCTCTGGTATAAGCAGACGAGAGCAATTAATACAGAAGCAGAATAAAGACAAGACAATAAAAGAAGAGACAAAAGCAGAAAGAATGGAAGAAGACACTCCCAGGGCCAAATGAATATTTTATGGGATTTCCAACAGATTTTACCCTGCTTCCTCTTGGACCACATTAGCCCTATTCCCTGGAGATGGGGCAATGTATTCGAAAATGGCCTTGCTTTCTGTCTTTTGTAAGTGGGAGTCGCAGAAGCATCTGTGTGATTTTAGAAAGGCATGTGGCTTTATTTTTTGACAAGGTCCTCATGTTTTATGCCCCTCCTCCCCAATTTTTAAGTGCACGGTCCATGTGGCCAATTTCTCTCCGTGGTCACCATTGACAATTACAGGTGGTTTAAGTGGAGCCAAGAAGAGGCAATAGTAATAAATAAAGCCCTGACATGAGCTATAAACAGGAAAAGGGCTCTGGAGTGCCTGACTCCATCAGTCTACCAACTAGCAAGCATTTTAGGTTTACAATAAGACAATAAAAGAACACTAGGCATTTTTTTTTTTTATTTCTGGAAACAAGTGGTAGAAGAGCCATGAAGATGTATTGATCTTTTTCTTCTGATATTATGATGGAAGTGCAGGTAACTTTAGAGAAAAGGGGGAAATTTCCCGAGGAAACTGTGGCTTATCCGCTGGTCTCTGGTCCTCACAGCTGTTAGTTCATTCTTCCATGTTAGTGAAGGAAACTGTGGCTTTTAAAATAATTACAAACAGTAGGGAAGAAAGATCTAGAGATTCTGTCATTTTTAACAGTGATGGGGTAGTTGAGCACACAGAAGTGGGGGTGCTGGGAGTGACAACAGACTGTGAGTAGGAATTTGAAACCTACAAGAATCATCTCTGGTATCCTATAGTAGTTGCATGAAAGAAGGCTGAATAGAGACTAGGTGAGCAGATACAGAGGCTGGGTCAAAGAAACAGGGTTTAGAGATTCATACCACCACACACCTTTCCCCCTTTGGGCCCCCACTCTTCAATACCCATGGTGTTTCGGAGACATTCCCAAACTCAGACTGCAATTAGGAGGACTGAAGCTTATAAGAAACTTCAAAAGGATATCGAGAAATGTGTTAGCCAAGGTAGAAATAGAGACAGTAGACCTAAAGAAAGGCAGAAATTCAAGACTATGGTCATAGAAGAAAATAATTTACTAATTCATAGCAGAAAAATCTTAAAAAGATAAACAAAACATTTAGTGATCAGCTATTTTTAATCATTCTGTTGGACAGAGCATGGTGGCAAGGAGGAAAGAATCAAAATGTCACCCTATACAAATTCGTAATGTATTAGTGACTGTCTGGATGTCAAAATAAATCCTACTTAGCTAATGGCATAGGTTTTTCTTTTTTCTGTTGTGATAGAAGCTTATAGCTTACAGAAAAACAGATGTGGGGCTAAATAGCTCTTTTAAGAGTATGGCCATGCTTGATGCTCAGAATTCAAGCTGTATCAGTGTCAGTGTAAGATGTCTAGTTGTCCTAATGTCAAATGTTTTGGAAACTAAAGAAGGCAAGAAAAATATTTCTGTCTTTGACATGATCATGCATTAACTGTGATAGCTTTAGCAATGACTTGTATTGACCTGGCTTAGGCTCAATACCTGCTCTATGGTTGAGCTTGGATTTCACATATCAATATCTAAGTGTTATGAGAGTTGGAAGTTAAGCAAAAGGCTATTATGATGAAGAACTCAGTGCTGTACTCACAAGTTCTTTCTTGTTTGTTTAGTGAAAACAGAGGAATCATCTATGGAAAAATCTGGTGTGGCTTTTCTGCATACATATCTATCACAAATATATCAGTTTTTCCAGGTAGTGCGGAGGTGGCACTTTTACATATAATTTGATGGAGTGACAGGAACTTAGTTAAGAAGCAGAATAATGGAATATAACTTGGGATCCTGTTCAACATCAATGATAAGAATAATTAGAAATAAAAGTCTAATTGGTCTCTCCAAGCCACAATATGGAGCAAAGGAAAATGTCTCAAGAATTGCTTCTAAATATAGGCCATTCTTTTAAGAAACCAAAGGATAAGTCAAGTATATAAATATATAGTGAATGATGAATCCCTGTGCAAGGTGCTAAGAGCCCCATCTATCTTGACAATCTTACCAGTTAGAGAGAAGACATGAAACCAGATGACTAGCCAGATAAATATTGCATATAGTAATTATGCACCAGCTATAAATACAGTGAGTTGATGTTTTCTCCCTCCAGGGAAGTGCAGTTAAAATTGGGATAGTGATTTTGATGAGAAGAGTATCAGAACTTAAGGAACATGAGTTCAGAATTTAAATAAGCCTGGAGATTGGGTCATCATAATAAAGCATTTTATGCCATTGAGGAGAATTTTATTTTCCCCCATATCATTCTCACTGAGGTTTGTATGTGATAAGGGTAACATTCATTTTTTTCCTCTTTGTTTCCAGCATCAAGATTCTGTGGGTTGTGATGTCCATTCATGTTAAAATACTTAGCCTGAGGCAATCTTGTAAGGTTGCTTTTTTCTTTGCTTGACCCATCCATTGAAGTAATAGTAAGATTAATTCCACCAGACCAAAAATTTGACCTCTGTTTTTTTTTCCATTGACATGTGCTCTTTAATGTTAGAAAAGTACAAGTCCAACCTAAATTCTTTGCTATAGGTGGGGAAAAAATCTCTAAGCATTCCTCACATAGCTATATTTTTGTTAGAGGTTTATGGTTTTGGTTTTGTAAGCTATAGTAGAAAAGGAACTTTTAGACATGTTGCTAAAGTACACTATCCTAGTGTTCTAATGCTACACACACACACACACACACACACACACACACACACACACACACACATGCATACCATTGTCAGTGTAAAATTTCCTATTTGGAGTTTCTGCAATTTCAGCTAACCTTTTCTCTTTCATTTTTGACCACACCTTGGCTTCTTGCTGTAAAATACGAGATGATCAATGGCCCTGTAGGAAGTGTTTGTGCTGATGAGCAAAGCAAGCAGTAAAGAATCCCATTGTTGCTGTGGTCCTGTCTATGCTGGATTAGTCCTGGGCTTCAGAAGCTGTGGACTTGGACCCTTGCTCTCATGCTGTTTTCTACAGCTCATTGCATTATTTTCTACAGCATCTCTTTCTGAACATGTGCTTAGGACACATCTCTAAGTACTATCATGGGTCCATAATGCTTTCTGGTCCATGTTCACATTTTTTAGCATGGCTTCTGACGCCCTTTAAACTCTAAGATCTCTTCTTTATTTTGGGATGTTCTGATCTTTCCATTTCTCCCCTCCTCTTCTTGACATTTTACCCTTTAGGGTTTCTTAAAACATGGCTTGTACTTGTTTCATAACAGTCAAGCTAACCCCTTCCCCATTTCTTTTCATATCACTCCTAAGAATACACCATGTTCACAATGCCTTTATCTCTTCCAACATTTGGATATACTGCCTTCTGTTGGGTTCCATTCGTTCACTCTCTACATCTTACTTCCTTGCGAATGAGTCCTCATCTTGACTTCTAATCCTCAATGATTCCTCTTAAACTCTATGTCTGTGACGTGTTGTGGAATAAGTCCTCCAATCTTGAAAGAAGAAAATGGTTCCTTCTTTTCTCTAGAAAATTGACATATTCCAGATCAAAGATGGCATCTGAAATGTTCTTTCTCCCTAAGCGGAATACTTGAAACACAGTAAGTACTGAGCACTACATAAAACATAAGTGAGCAAATAGGTAGTAGGAAGGGACAAATATTAAAAAATTCAAAACATGCCATTATACATAACTGTCTTTTGTGGGTTTTGTTGTTTTTGTTTTTGTTTTTGTTTTTGGAGACAGAGTTTCTCTGTGTAGCCCTGGCTGTCCTGGAACTCACTCTGTAGACCAGGCTGGCCTCAAACTCAGAAATCTGTTTGCCTCTGTCTCCCAAGTGCTGGGATTAAAGGCATGTGCCACCACCACCTAACTCATTTCCGTCTTTTGAGTATGCATTTTAAAATGTGACTTACACAGTCATGCTCATTTTGTTTCTGTACAATAAACTAAATACCCAAGTCAATCATGAATTCCAATCTCTTTTTTGAGTTCAAAGAATTTCAGATTTATATGACACCCACAATTGTTTTTAGGTTTTATTTCTGTATAACAACATATCTTAAAATGTAGATGCCTATAATAAAATTTTACTGTTTTGTTTAAATTTGTGAATTGGGAATTCAGGAAAGAATTGAATGAGTTATTTGTTTTTATAGTTGGGGCTATCATATATACTCCAAGATCTCTTTGTTATTTAGAGGTGTTTTGATCTTCCCACTTCTCCCCTCCTCTACCTCTTCACACTTCACTCTTCAGGGTCTCTTAAAACATGGTTTGCACTCATTCCATAGCAGGCTTTGAATTTATGTTCTGTTCGACTGGTGGCTGGTCTCCTATGGTATTTGCTCACATACTTTTGGTCAAAACAGGAACAGAGTACACCCAGATTTGAAGCAGAGGAAAAGACACAGAAATAGGATGTGATGAGGTAACTTAAAATCAAACCATTTGGGGGAAAAAAAACAATATTAAATAGCCATTTTTGAAAACTAAAATCCATGATAAAATTAGTATGTATTTGACAAATTAGCACCCAAAGATATTTGTAATAAAAGGTTAGTTAACCCTCTAGAAATGCTTAGTGTAAAATGGCATTCTCTGGTAAAGTTTCTACGTAGTCTCTATGCTACAGAGATGGAAACCCTGAAAAATAAAAAGAAATCCACATCTACTAGGAGCTCTAAGTTACCTAGCTATTTTCTTCAAATTTATACAGCTTTTAATGCTGCATAATCACAAGTGAGAGTCAGTCTCATTTTATACTGTGAGTACAGTCAGTCCTTTGTATATGTGTCTCTCGATTCTAGCAGATCAAAAAATGTCAGGGAACATGTTTATATGATGAATATAGGTATAGTTTTCCTTGTCATTATTCCCTAAAAATGCCCAGTAAAACATTAATTCACAGATTTGGGTATCCTTGGAGAGAAAACAGTCTCTATAGCAACTCCCCTGTGAATAGAGTGATTACCAAGGGTTCCAAAGAATCTTGAAGAATGTGTGTTCCCAACAACGACTTTGGATAAATTCACTGCTGATAGATCTCTCTGACTTAAAGAAGAACAACAATGCTAGGAATTTGTCCTTAGCCTTAGAGGTTGACAGCAAGAACAAAATTTTTCAAGCTGTGGGTCATGATCTTATTAGTGGCTTATGAAATCAGTTTAGTGGGGTGAGGTTAGTAGCTTCAAATAAAAGAAATTCAATCCAAGCTGTAAGGAAAGTTTATATACACAAGAATGCACAGGTACGAAAGTGAGGTGATATTGCAATACTAGTTTTATGTCTAACTAGGGCATTGTCAGGAATGTTTTAAAGCCCCTAAAATAGAACACCAGTGTCCTCCCTTGAACTCTCTTTTGGTGCCACTTTCAAAGGCAAATCATAGCCCTCGAGGGACCATTGGTTTGATCCAGCATGACATTCCTGAGGTTTTTTATGAAAATTATTTTGTTTGGAGCCTAGAGTGACAAATAGCTTTGAGTCCAACAGAAACATCATTTTCTAAGAGAACAGATTGCTTTGCAGACAGTGTCCAGCAACCTAAAACAACTCACCTCCCCAGTTTGTGCCCTCCATTGCCTGGAAAGACTTTTGAGATGAGAATTTTTTCCTATACCTCTTTTCAAGATTACATTTAGTTGAATAGATTTCCCAAGGGCTTAATTCTTCACTTATCCAATGTTTCTGACCCTTGAGAGTCTACAGGCATATTGGAGGGTAAGCCCTAAATATTGAGCAACACCTATTAGTACTACGATTGCTGTGTCTGATAGGGCTGGTTGACTTCCTGCATTGTTCTTGGCTCAGAAAGCCTGTATTTATGAGTAATAGGTTGGGATGGGGCATTGTTTTAGATTTTAATCTTCCATCTGCTATTCCTTTCTTCCTACAAAATATTTCATCTTGTCTATAAGTGTAGCATGGTTTATTTTAGCATTTATTTTTAATCCCATATAACACTCTTATAAGGTGATTATCATTTATGATTAGTAAAGATGTTTTAGAAAGTGCTTTTCAAACATGCAATTGCACTTAATAATCAGAATGAATCCATGTGCTGTTTATCATAAATATTTTATTTTAAATTTAGTGAAGTTGAGGTGTGGAAAGGCTAAATTGCTTGTTCCAAGTCATATATGATGTTAAACTACAGACCAGAACATTGATTTTGACTCTAAATCCTAGGTCATATTGTAGTTGGTGAGAGAAAAATGGGCCTGAGTTAACTTTTTGGACATGTACAATTTTCTGGATTTTATTTTAAGTTTCTTTCTGAAGGATACCCTCAGGGCATCTATTCCTTTATTGGTCCAGTTCTCAAAATTAGGAGATAGTTCAATTTTGCCCTACTTTCAGAAGTTAATGTCACTATAAAAAATTACAAAAGTATAATAATGGAAAGTAATCCACAATGGGCAAGGAAATATGTTTAAGGCATTTTGTTAGTCTTGTAACCAAGGAAAGTTCTATACTCACTTAGTCCTTGGTTTATGAGTATGGTACTTAGCTCCCATATGTGATAGGCAAGGAAAAGGTAAACCATCATACACTCTCAGAGAAGATTTTAGGAATATATCATATGGATATGAGGGTTCATTCTTGCTTAATAAAATTTTTGTGTGTTGATTTTCTAGACATCTTAAGACTTTTCCAGCTTAATGGAAGCATTTCAAAATTAACAAAAGAAGTCTTCAATAGATTCTGCACCTCAGAGTGAATTACATCTAGTTGTCTAAATAAGTTAACCAAAATTTTAATATAACAGATCACATTAATATATGTTATATCTCAGTGTGAACATCTGGACAAAATACCAATAAAACTCTTATCTCAAGGCAATGCTATGAAATATCTCTACTTCCTCTTTTACTATAGTTTTCTTTCCATCCTAGGTGAGTATGCATTACATTGCTATTCTGTGAGTGAGGGATAATCTTCTATTAGTGGTTATATTTGGGCAAGTTTTGACACAGACAGGTCCCATACAGGCTCTTGGGTTTCTATGATGGTCTGGTCTCTAGATGATTGTGCTATTTTGGGAAGTTGTGAGTCCATTAGGAAGTGGAGCCTAGCTGGCAGAGATACACCGGGGGGCTTTATGTGGTTATATCCCAGTCTGGTATCCAGTTCTGTCCTCTGCCTGGTTGTCCACCACCACTGTCATGGGTTTGGTTGTACTTGCTGCCCTGGCTTCCCTGCCATGAGAAACTGAAGTCTTTCAGGAACATGAGTTAGAATAGGTTTGTGCTCCTTAAGATTATTTCTAGTATCTTGTTTCACCAATGGAAAAAAGGAACCAATAATCTGCTAATTGAGAATATAACTCACCTTTCCTAAAGAGTGGAAGTCTACAACAATATGTACAGTCACATTGATTACAAGTCATTCTATGAAGCTCTCACATCAGTTAAGATCAGGAGTCAAGGTCTTGGCTTAGCATCTAAAAGTCCCCTGAAACCATGGAACATTATGACCTTCCTTGGCCTCATTCTTTCTTCCTGTTTGTGTATTTGTTAACCTGTTGTTGCTGAGAAAAAATAAGCAGAAAGAGTCAACACAAAAAATGAAATATTTACTTTGGGTCCCAATTTCAGTTGTTTCAGCCCAAAGTCAGTTGATACCATTGCTGTTTGCCTAAGTGGAGAAACTCACTTCATGATAATGATGCAGCAGAGAGAAAAAGAGCTCTGTATGATACAACCATCCCCTCCTTCATCCCACTCTCCAAGTATGATGTACCTCTTAGTAGCCCATTCAGCTATGAGATCAATGACTTCATTTGTTGATAAAATAGCACCCCCATAATCTAATCGCCTTTTCAATAGAATCACCAACTGGAACCCAGATCATCTTAACTGTTTAGGCAACATTTCATATTGAAATCATGACCTACTGGATCTGAATGGTTTGTGTCTGTCCTGCAATGTGAAGCATATTCAGTTTAGCTCCAAAGTCCTCAAGTCTCATTGGGCTTTGCTCTAAAGTTCAAATCGAAGTCATGGTCTCATCTGAGATTGAAGGCAGACCATTGGCTAAACATGAGGTCTTATTAGAGGGTATAAATGGGAGGATCTGGCCACAGCTAACCTAGAATCCAGGAGAAGGAACACTTAGTTCTATAGTGACATGCTTAGAATTCAGAACACACAGAGACATGTGCTCCAAAGGCTTGGGAAGCCCTGACCTAATGACCTAATGACCTTGCAGATGCAATTAATTTGTGCCATTGTCTTCACCTGGCTTTACTTTCTACCTGCAGTTTCCCTCAGTATATATTCCAGGTTCCTAGTAGTGAGTGACTGGTTCCAAATTGTTTCATCAATAGGAGCACAGCTTCAGTAGCCATGGAGCAAATAGATGGTTGAAAATGGGGAAACAACCAGAATATCAGAGATGTATAATTAACCAGAAGCCTCTCAAAAGGTGAGCCAAAATAAATGCTGCTTCTTTCCTTAAGCCATGTCTTGAGTATTTGTCACAGTGAGGAATGAACACATGCCACTAATTCCAGTTCCCAAAAGAATATCTGTTTCTGTCTGAACTCTCAGGAGGATAATGTTTACTGTCCACATTCATATCAGCATTCTGATCATTGGAACTTATACTGACACCATCCATTAAGTTTAATTAAACAGCTTTGGGCTTCCCTGGCCTATGGAATTGTATCTTTCCAAACCTTTTCTATAAACCAATTTCAAAGGCTTCTTAAGAATGAAGACATAGAGTGTCCCACTCCTTTGACCAGCATTCTGCATGAGCCACCTTGCATTACTGACTAACTGACACAACAACTCAGAGAAATCACTTTAAAGATGGCAGGGCTTATATTGCCTTATGTTTCCATGGATTTCACTGTGACCTATGGGTGACTAAATTGCTATGTGGTTGAGGAAAAGTAAAATAGCTATTTCCTGGGGCATGGAAGAGAGTAAGTATCTCACTGCATAGGAACCCAGAAACAGCAAAAGAGAAACCAAAGGGTGCTCTGCAGAAGGCTCCTCCCTTCAAAGGCAGACACCAGTAACTTATTTCCCCATCTAGGCTCCATCCCTAATGAACATTCAGTTATGAATACATCAACTCATCAATAGTCTGACTTATTTATGAGCTTAGTGCCCTCACAATCCAATCATCTCATACTGGTAGCACCATCTGAGGTCTGAGCTTCCGATATCTGAGTCTGGGCATTGCTCTTACTGTGCTGGTCAGATTCAGGTAGTGACAGCCCAGCTTTGGCTTCTGGATGCCAAATGAACGTCTGACCATTCCCTCTTGTTTCCAAGTCTGAATTCCTTTAGGTCCACTTGTTCCTTGTGTGACTCAGTCTTTAGGCTACTGGTGTCTTGCAGATCACTGCTTGCCTGTGGACATTGCCAGCACCTCTACTGTATCCCCCAGAGCGTATATGGCTTTTTCTTGAGTTAATTCTGGAATGCAGACTCGTTTGTCAACTGGCTCAAACATGTGTTATTTCAAAAGAATGTGTATCATATTCAGACTTCAAACCCCTTGGAGATTAAGATCAAGTTCCTTATCAAACTCGTTGCTATTTGGCATAAGGCAAGAACAAGTTTTCATTTTATGTACACCTCTAGGTTTCTCATTACTTTAAAACTGAGATCCAGCATGAATCTCCTCACCTAAAAAGTGTACCATTGCTATTTCTCAGGAAAAAAAGATTAAGTTTATATATGTGTACTCAAATGGACCATGAATTGCGCGGTTGCCCAGAATTCAAAGACTTCTTGTTCCAAAGGAAAACCCAAGGAGCAGAAAGAACTTCCACCTTTTAATATTGTTTTCCTTCTTTGTTAAAAACAAACAAAAAATTGGTGGCTCAGTGTTAGATACCTAGCTGTACAGAGAGGTCTATGCCTTTTTGTTTGGAAAGGCCCCGAAGTACTAAATCTTCATAAGTGTTTCAGAAGCTGTTTTCTACAGTTGTGATACTTGTAAGTCTTATGTTAAGAAGTTAGTACAATTGTTCCAAAAAACTGAAAAAGCATTTGTGTTTCTGTGAGCCCATAAATACTAATCTTCAACTCCTTGAACTTCCAAAAATAACTCATAAATTTCCATTTAATGTTATTTTTTGCACAGTACCTATGAAGTTTAGTCTTCATTGTAATGGAACTGAATTTAAAATTATGTAGGAGACACTTGTGGGCATGGATGTGAGGGCACTTTTGGTAGTGACTGACTAAGATGGAAAGTTAAATGTTGATTATTGGTGACATTTTCCTCAGGCTGGATATGCAGACTGAGTAGAAAGGAAAAGCTGAAAATCCAGACAAGCATTCGATGAGCTTCCAGAGTTATCTCATTCTACTTCCTGGTCTATGGATCATTGAGGAAGCAGACTCATGTTCTATTTCCAAGAGCTGAGAGTTAATTTTCCCATAATGCCTTCCTTTCAGTGACTGGACTGTAAGGAAGTGACTGTACCCTTCAACTGGGGCCCAAAACAACAAAAACAGTAAAGACAATAACAATAATAACAAACCTTCCCTCCTTTGAGTTGTTTCCTCTTAGATATTTAGTCAAAACAACAAGTAAATTGCTCATTCCATCTTAGCTTTACCATTAAACTTG
Organism: Montemys delectorum; assembly: GCA_019843815.1. Lineage (NCBI taxonomy): Eukaryota > Metazoa > Chordata > Mammalia > Rodentia > Muridae > Montemys > Montemys delectorum. Next base: position 43,501 of record JADRCD010233320.1, on the reverse strand, counting down.
CAATGAGATGTAGCACATGTTGCTTTCTTACAGCACATGGTTAATATTCTATTTTCTGTTTTTCCAAAATTCTGCTGTCACTTGTTGCCTCTTAGACAAAATATCCATCAGTGAATCCCACATCTTGCTGAGATTCATATATTGATCAGATTACCCACATGAAACCTGAATTTCCAGTTCATGTCTGCCAACTTTTTTTTTCCTGAGACAAGGTTTCTCTGTGTAGCCTTGGCTGTCCTGGAACTTACTCTATAGACCAGGCTGGCCTCGAACTCAGAAATCTACCTGCCTCTGCCTCCCAAGTGCTGGGATTAAAGGCGTGTACCACTACCACCCAGCTGCCAACCTTATTTCTTGTTCAAGTCATATCACTTTGAGAATGGGTTCAAATTGTGTTGCCTAACATTTGTTGGGATGGGTAGCTGTACTTGCATCTTTCAACACTTCCTCTCACTAGTTGAGCTGGTATTCTGAGTCACCCTCCCATATACACTTATGGGAGCTACTGCTGTCAGCTGGTTATCTGGTGCAACTCTTTTCTACAGATCACTCCTAGATAACTTAGTTGGTTAAGAGATAATAGATGTTAGAAAATGAAGATGAACAGGACTAGAAGATAGGGGAGACGTGATTCTGAAAACACAATAAATTAAAAAAAAAAAGAATAACTAGAATGACTGTTCACCTAAGGGCTGTTCTGCTTCTAGTTTCAATGTGCTTGCTTAATCCCCCTACACCATAAATAATTTAAAACTCCTGCCATTATACAAAGTGACTGAACTTACCTCTATAATTTGCAAGACAAAACAACATAACCTCAACTTTCTGTTTCTTTATCTGCATGATGAATATCCTGGTTCCCATTATCTCTTTAGTCTTTGAGACACTGATAAGAATGAGGGTTGTTTAGTAAATCATAGTGGGAGTAGCTTCTCCAATCCTTTCCCCCTTCATCTTCTCTTCCTTTCTTTATATTTATTGAAAACTATAATTCTAACTATATTTCATTTTCCAGGTTTTTGAACAATTTGAAAAATCATAGTTAAAGTTTTTCCCCCCTCAGGGATAATACAGTCTATATCTAGGAAAACTCAAGCAAACTCATGAAAAATGTTAGGTGTCAAATAGTAAGGGTGACAATAATATTAACATTATGAGTTAGATTAGGAACTGTTAAGAACTCAAGGGTAATATAAACTAGGAACAGGAAAAGAGTGGATGCAGGAAATGCTTTGAGGAAGTGCTGGACTGTGATAGTGTTAAGGAAAATAAGGGCTTGGAGGAAATGAAAAGGGGCATGCCCACAGGTGGACACAGAGCATTTGCAAAGCTTCTCTCTTTAGGGGGAAGATTCTTGCAGAGTAGGGAGCAGGGATGATGCCATTTGCCAATGAATGTCCATTCCAGCAGCTAGGAGCATTTCAGAATGGGTAGAGAGTGCAGAGATGAGATTACCAACCAAGTCATGAGAGTATGCACATGTTGCCCTCCTAGGTCAAGCTGGATACTTTGATGTGGAGGACTCTGGGACAAAAGTCCTTACTTGTCTCATTTTGTTTTGACATTTAAGTCCATAAAGACAATTGTAGAAAAATCTATAATCCAAGGTGGAGGAAAAGAATACTTTAGGAAAATGATTTCTGAAAACAGGGGTTGACAATGTTATGGCCCCAAATAAAGTGCCTCCCTCAGTCAAACTAGTTCTTAAAAATGGATTTTGTCAGTCTGGTGTGCATAGTAAGCTGTTTCATGAGTGTGGTCCTACCTTTCCCCTTTAAAAGCTGTTCAGGGGCAGGAAATTAGTGTTCCCTTTATTACAACTAATGGACCATAAATAAAGAGCAGGATATTTGTTCAGTTTTAGCCCCATAGTGCAGCCAATGAATCTCAGAAAGAAATGATTTCAAATCCAGATGTATCAAGTATTCTAACCTTGGAGTGAAAAAAAGTTATGAAACAACCTTTTGAAATATTCTATTTCATAAAAGGATATAGTACCTAGAAAAGAAATAAAACAATAAAATTCTCCAGCTTTGAGACAGTTTTTCCTCGGTGACGAACCTGGTTCCACATAGAGTGGAGGACTGGCTTTCATCCTAGAGCTTGTAAATAGTAATGCATAATCTGATTGGCTCAACCATCAATAGATTTACTTTTCTTCCCCAACAGCATAGTTGTACATATGCCCCAAAGTTTGAGATCTTATTACTAATTTGCTAGATTTATAGAGTTATTTATTAAAAAAAAAAAGAATTTCTAAGAATGCAGCTTTAATCTAGCAAAGACCCTGGGGAACTAATAGAAATTCATCATAAATTCAAAATGCACAGAACTTGGTAGGTGGAAGATTGGGGTGACAGGAATATTTGCTCTCCCACACTCAGAATATATTGCCATGAAAGGAACACAGTACAAATGCAGGGCCAGAAGTACACTGATGTAGAGAGACATTTTAGCACTATTCCATGATTTTCTTGAACTTATAACAATGAACTTGATCTCGTGCTCTTTAATTGTGAAGCTCCAGAAGCTCTGGCAGTGAAGCCTGATAACATCTTCTGAGGGTGCAGTCTGGGGCAGCTCACCTCTGGGATCCTGCTATGTGTGTGTTGTGAACTAAAAGAATGAATTCTGCTTTGATTAGAACAATAATCCTCAACTTTTGGGTTGCAACACCCTGGGGATTGCATATCAGATATCCAGCATATCAGATATTTACATTACAATTCATAACAGTAGCAAAATCACAGTTTTGAAATAGAAAAGAAATAATTTTATGGTTAGGGGTCGTCACAACACAAGGAACTGTGTAACATTAGGAAGGTTGAAAACCAATGGCTTACAATGTTCATGACATTCCTTTGGTTTTGTATTTCACTAAGACAGAACTTGTGCCTGGCAAGAAGGAAGCTTATTGAATTAGGGAAGACTTACTGTCTAATAGGAGCTGCTGCTGTGGCTTCAACTTCCTGTGACTAATTGAAGTGAATGTTTGTTCATTTTTATACATTGACTTGACTGTGTTAAGAGATACCCAGGTAGAGTTGGTCAAATATTCTTCTGGGTGTGAATGTAAGCTGTATTGAAATAGATTAGCATTTGAAACAGTTGATTGAGAAAGGGAGTCACGTCTTTAGGACTAGGGCCAACTCATGCCAATTTATCCTAGTTTGCAAATACTATGAGATTTCTTTACTTCCATGATTTTATGTGTCAGTCCTTGTAGGAGGAATGAAACACAATATCCTGACTGGCAGCTCATGTATGCACACACACAGCTGAATCCTTATCTTACAATCTTAAGTTCTGCCTGGCACATGGAGACATATGATGACAGAGTATATGACCTGACCAGCCAATCAGATGTTGCCAGCAACAAGGAGCAAGATGTCATGTACCAATGGCGCATGGGTAGAGGGTATAAAAGCAACACCTAATTCTGCAATAAATGATTCGGCTTCTGCTTCTCATTTGACTCATTCTGTGTCACTGATTTTGCACTTTCTTAACCCCTGCTCCCTAGGACCATCTTCAGGGGCCTAGGACTAGGGAAATAAGTTCTCACATATATCTACTTCCTATCAGTCTGTTCTGTTTCCTTATAAACGCTTACTAACACAACCACTATGTGATTTCTAATCTTCACTAGCCAGTCTGATGAAGTATAAAGAAGAGAAGAGTCAGTTTTTTTGTATGGATCTTGATGGGTTGCATAATCTCCTTGCTTGTATTGGACAACTATGAAGATATGGGTCTTGTCCTGGAGGGTGGCCTACACACTCAGTGACATTCATTGGAGAGTGACAACCCCAATCCCTCCCAGAAGGTACTAATTCCAAACAGCTTCTAGGTTGGGGCTGGGCTTTTCGTCCACTTCTTTTTCATAGGAAGAGTTTGTCTGGTTTGAACCTGTGCAGGTCTTGATACTCTCAGAGATTTCATGTGCATTTTGTTCACTTTTTTGTATCTTTTTATATTTTATATTTTCTTACTGGCATTCTTTTGTCTGATTGATTGATTTTTGAGAGACAGAACATGAATTTGGGGAGTGGGGAGGTAAGAAGGATTTGAATGTAGTTGGGTAAAGGAAAAGAATATGATCCAACTATTGTATAAAATTTAAAAATAAACAAGTACAATACTATTTGTTTTTTAAAGAAAATCTTCATTGTTTTTAATGTGTTTTAACTCAATGGTGTCTCTCAAGCCATAATTGATAACTCACTTTCTAAAATCCTGCCCAAGACTTTCTTAAAGGTTGATAAATTGACACAGTTTGTGATGTTCTTGTTTATAACACTCACACTGAAGTGGAACAGTGAGAAAATCCACCCTTCTGGAAGAGGCGAGCTCAGGGTCCTCCAACGCTTCCTTCCTGTGGTGTGGAATAAACTCTGTCTATAACTTGAGACTGTACTTTTTACTGCTAATTCCCCAACTCTCTGCCAGGGATATTTTCCTACGGTGACTTCATAGCACACCCAGTGCTAGAAAATGTGTCTCCATAAATTTTTTGTTATCAACTCTGTTTCATACTTTTTAAAACCTTAAGCTACTAATTTCAATCACACACATAACATTCCCTACAAACTCAAATTCACACATAAAAGATGAACTTTTAAAACCTGGCTCATGAAGTTTACTCATCTGTGTTGTTTATTTTAATTTTTATGCAGGTATTGTGTATGTCCCTCACTGGACTGTGAGTTTTTCAACTGCAGTAACACAATCATTAAAATTTACTTTACTACAAAGTAGGTTTCTAATTCCTATATAAGTCACATCAATTTTTAAGGAGTTCTAATACTCTTGATGCATCAGCAAAGGGGAGAGCAAACTGACAGGAAGAAAGCAGTGTTTCTTGCCATGAGCCAGCTATAGGATTTGTTACCAGCCCAGAGCAAATTGTTCCAGTTCCTTCACTAGATCTTTGCCTCTTTTAAAACAAAGGCATAATGCACAAGGCTAAAGAAGGAATCTCAGCAGCACATCTTTTCTGGTTATTGCTATTTCGAGCTTCCTTCTGCTGTGCCTACAGCTCCACTGCCTCTCTCTCTCTCTCTCTCTCTCTCTCTCTCTCTCTCTCTCTCTCTCTCTCTCTCTCTCTCTCTCTCTGTGTGTGTGTGTGTGTGTGTGTGTGTTCATCAGAAACAATATCTGTCCTAGATTTGATTTGATAAGCTTGTTTTATAGTCTTTCAAGCAGGTCAGTAAAAATATGAGAAGATAAATGCTTTCCTATTACTTACTGTTACCCATTACTTTCCTATTACTTACCTCTCCACTTATCTTGAGAGAACTTGTTTAGCTGCTCTGAAGTAAAACTGCCTGGTTTTCATTTAGAAGAGATCATCTCTACATAGGCAGAATGCTCCAAATAAGTTCTTTTACTTCTCTGAGGTCTAAACATAGGTTGGGTTATGGTAGTACTTTACCAATTTCTACTTTGTAATAAAATCTTCTACAGGTTAGATTTATCCATTGAATTCCTTGGCAGTCCCAAATTGTTTATCTTCCTTTCTATACATTCTTGAAATATATTCCCTTATTCAATTTTTAGTCTTTCGAATTTGGTGAAAAATGGCCAGCATATATTCAGGAAATATGTAATTCCACTTCTGGTCCCTTTTGAACTATTAGGTTCAGACATTTACTTATCCCTACCCAGTCAATACTTGTGTTTTCTTTCCTGCCAGCTAAGTTATTGGAGTTTTCCCCAATTATTTTTTAGGACAAAGGATAAGGACTTCAGTATCATCTCCCAGAATCTAGTCCTCCTTGGCTTCCTTCTTCATGTCTATGGTCACCACACTTTCCCTGGAACACAGTCTGTCCAGTCTGCCCAAGACCAGCAGCAACTTCCACAAACAATTTCTGTTCAATTTTGTGGCAACGATGACACCATTCTCAGGTGGATCTTTCCTTGAAACTCTCTGGATCCTGAAGGAAGGATAGACCATAAGAATAGTTCCATCTAAGTATAGTACAGTGAAACAGTAGTTTATTGATTGGAGTTCCTTAGAGTAAAATGGGTGGCAGGCTACCTAAAGGAGTGTGAATGACCTCCAAACAATTGCATCACCAAAATATCCCAACCCAGCTGAAAGCTGCTCAGTTGGAGACAACATACAGCTGGGACAAGATGACATCAGCTGGGGGAGGACAATAGAGCAAGAGAGAATGAGTAGCTTGGGGTCTCTGATGAAAGCTGAGATCTGCTTCAATGACAGAGGGTCAAAAGTTCTGATCTGGTAAGTCTCACTCTGATGATCACAGCTGTACTGAGAAAGATGGTCAGGGTCTCATGGTACCTGGAGAACAGCATTCCTCACCAACTTTAAACTTGACATTCACAAGATTACCAAGAAAGAAATCCTGCCAAATGTGTAGTAATTTTATTTCTCCCACAGACTTAACTTCCCAGCAGAATGATGCAAAAGGCATTGATTTGTCTCCAAGCCCTCTTGTTCTCCAGCGACACCATGCCTACTGCCTTCTTTCTTATTTCAATGCTCTTTGCCAACTCCCACTCTTCCTGGTTTCTGAACCCTGTGCATTTCAGAGCTCCGCTCTATGCTCATGTCCACCGGGGAATCTGTCTCCATGTGATCATAGAACACAGAGTTAGAATTTTAAAATTCCACTATTTTAGTAGCTCCAAGAACTAGACAGATCTCGATAGATGTTTCTGAAGAGTAAATATGAATGTTACCAAGACTAGCGAATTAGGAAACCAAGAATTAAAAACTTTAGAGAAAGTGTCCCACTTAAGACCATGAAACTACCTCAGAAATTTAACAAGTGTTATGTGCATTTGTGTTTGCATGTGTGTGTGTGTGTGTGTGTGTGTGTGTGTGTGTGTGTGTAATAGCTAAGAATCAAATTTAAGATCATTTGCTAGGCACACAGGTGAAACTGAAAGTATATATGAGACAGCAATGGAGCTCAGAGAATTAGAATGTCTTGGGGACCTGAGGAATGAGGCAGTTTCATCCCTCAATTTTTTTCATATTTGTCACTGCTGATCAATTTTGTCTGGACTACTCATCAGGACTTACTAAGTACATACTTATATCACACTTGATTTCACTTACTTTTCTGTGAATATGTCAATGAGTATGGGTTTGGATTGTTTTCTACTGTTATCTCTGGATCACAGGATAGAAAAAAGTAGGTATTCTTTTAGCATTGCCCATGGAAAATCCTCACACTTTGAATACACTAGCAATTAGCACAGATTTGACAGGCAGCTTCAGTGTATAGTCAGGTGCCTGCCTAATGATAATATCTTCTCTAAAGAGTTTCAGATTACAAGGCTCACACTGTTTTCTTTGCCCACAGTGTG
>JADRCD010233320.1:12857-34080 GCA_019843815.1 Montemys delectorum | reverse complement strand
TTATTTATTTTATTATTTATTTATTATTATTTCATATGTCTGTTTTTATTCTCTCTGTGCATCTATATCTATATCTATCTATCTATCTATCTATCTATCTATCTATCTATCTATATGTCTATATCTATATCTATCTATCTATCTATCTATCTATCTATCTATCTATCTATCTATCTACCAATATATATCCATAGAGGTCAAAGGACAGCTTTCACCAATATGATTACCCCTTCCACTGAGGAGGAATCAGTATAGTACCCAAGTGGTCAAGTTTGTATTACAAACACTTTAAATCTAGTGAGCTATCTCAACAATATGCACATTTATTTTTGTGTATATTTTTTTGATCATATTTGTACATATTTTTGTGTGTGGGGTCAGAGGACATTTTATAAGAACATGCTCTTTCCTTCCATCAGGTTGGTCCTAGAAATTGAGTTCTGATTATTAAGCTTGATAGCAAGCTTTGTGCCTGTAGAGTCATCTTGATTGGCTCTCTTATACATGTTACTTCTAGCCAAACATGATTTGCATTTTAACTGTCCCATACTCATTGTGATCATTACACAGTTATTGTAAGAATAGTTCTTGTGAAATAGCTTTTATAGAGAACCTCCATAAACAAGATAAACCGTGCTCACTCAACTCTCCTTGTGCTGAAATGACCAGCTGAGAAAACTCTACATTGTTAGGCCAGATAGTTGAGTTCAGAATGTCTGTATCCCAAGTCTAGAAAATTGAACATCTCTCTGTTCCTGCTAGAGGTCCCTTGCTTCTGGAAGTTTCTTTTTGCCCTGTAGGCATAATACTTATTTTTGCTTTCTTTAGCTTGAACTGCTCCTGGGAAATCGACTTTCTGAAGGCATTACAAACCCATACAGAAAACAAGAAGACATTGCTGAGGGTTTCTTCAGAGGCTGCTGGGAAATTATATTCTGTTTCTTCTGTATTCAATACCCAGTTATTAATATCCTGCCCGAACTAGTAAATAACTTCCTGCTGGTCTCCTGTGGGTGAGGTCTTTCATCTCCCCCTCCTCCTCCCCACTCCTTTTTCCCCTTTGTTTTATACCTTGATCTATTTATCCCCTCCATTGTACTCACTGTCCATTTTCCTTCAGACAATTGTCCTGAATTATTTAATAGTTGTTCCATTTGTTTTCTGTTCACCACACCCTCACGATGTCTTTCCCCACTGTCTTGTCTCAGTCCCTTCTGTGTGTACAAAACTCACTCAGCAATCCTTTCTCTATGCCATGTGAGAAGGTTGTTTGGACACCAGGCAGGATTACAAGCTCCAGGTGGTGGGCTGGGGAGAAGCATGCCTCAGTGGCTTGCTTTGGAAGGTAACAGATTCCATCATTTTCCAGGAGGCACAGCAGGCAAATTGTAGCTGGTAATGAAGATTCATTGCCCCATCATTCTGTTAGACTGAACAGAATGTGAGTTCGTTGTGTCTGCAGCTTTCTGACCCCCACTGAGCTTTCCTCAGGATAGCTTTATGTCAAGGTAAAAGGAGAACACGTTTGTTATTAAGAATAATGTAGTCTAACTTTTTAAGGTTTTCATATCTGTTAATGCCGATGTTCAAGGTGTTCAAGAGCACCCTTAAGAAGAAGAACCTCCTCTTACACATAGCACCATATATTTATACACCACACTGCTAGGAAACGGTCACATTAAAGTCTCCTTTTCCTTCTTGCTTTATGTAAAGTACTCATTGTTTCCTGTAGCTGCCATGTAGCCTATAATAAAGGACAAAATGATAACATGGTTATATGGACAATAATAGCCTTCTACCAAGAAATACCACAATTAGAAGGCTCAGAGGAAAAAAATCTAAACCAAAGAGGCTGGGATGATAAGAGCATTTAAGGATAGGGTAATCCAGGTCAGGGGGCTTTCAGGCCATCTTAATAATTCTTCATTTTTATTTTCTTTTTTCTTACTTCAGAACTATGTTGAGCAAGAATTTCCAAATGCCTAATGGTAGCCTCTATAATTTGTTGGCTATACTGCCCATTGCCTAAGTTTGACATGCTACTCATCCTCATATAACTTAGTAATTCTAAATGCCAACTTTATGGAGCTTTCATTTCACCCATGGCCATTTCTCTTTCCTTAAATCAAATACAAGTTTTCCTTCTTCAACTAATATTTTCCAAGTTCCTACATGTAAATCAATGGGTAAGTCTCCAAGTGATAGGAAGACAAACAAAATCCAGGTTTTTTGTGTCTCTATGTGTGCTTGAGTCTCTGCCCTTAAAGAGAGGCCACCTCCTACAGCCAGGCAGGACCCCCCGTGGAGGGATAAGAACACCAACATACCCACAAAAGATTCCACTCAAAATTTCTTCTGTGTAAAAGAAATTCAGGGACAAAACTGGAACAGAAAGTGAAGAAATGGTCAACCAATAACCTGCTCAACTTGAAAATCTTCCCATGGGCAAGTACTGGTCCCTGTAACTGTTATGCTTACAGACAGGAGCCTAGCATAACTGTCCTCTGAGAGGCTCTTCCAGCTGCTGTCTGAAATAGATGCCAATGCCCACATCCAAACATTGGATGGAGGTTGGGTACTCTTCTGGAAGAGTTGGGAGAAAGATTGAAGGTCCTGAAAGGGATGGGAACCTCACAGAACAACCAACTGAGTCAACTAGGAAATCTCAGAAATGGAGCCATCAACCAAAAGAACATTCACAGACTGGAATGAAGTTCCCTGCACATATGCAGCAGATGCGCACCTTAATCTCCATGCGGGCCACTAACAACTAGAGCAGAAGATCTATCTAAGGCTGTAGCCTGAGTGTGGAATCTGTTCCCTAAAAAGGCTACCTTGCCTGGCCTCAGCTGAAGAGAATGTGCCAAATCTGGCAGAGACTTGATGTGCCAGGGTAGGTGGATATCCTGGGGGGGGGGGGTACCACCCTCTCTGAGGAGAAAGGAAGGAGGGCTCTCAGTGAGAGAGGATTAGGTGGGGCAGTGCTTGTGATGTAAATACATAAATAGATTTTGTAATTAATAAAGTAAAAATATATTTCTTTTTATTTTTTGTAGATACAATGTAGTAAACACCATTTAGTCCTTTATATTCTCCCAGTTCTTCCCATATACCCCTCTGTATTCACTCCATACTGTTTTAAATTATGACTTCTTTTTCATTAATTTTTGACACACACACATTTAAATAAATAAGTAAAACATGCTTATTCAATATATCACTCATATGTATACTTCAAGGATGATCATTTGGTCTCGGAAAACCATTTGGTACACTCTTCCTTGGGGAAGACTATTTCTCCCGCAGTCAGCATTCTTTAATGTAGGGTTGGGACTTCTTAGAATGGCCAACCTCTCCATATTATTATGTCTTTTAGTGTTGTCTCTTGTTCAGCTCATGCTTAGGCAGACATATTGGTGAGACATTTGAGTGTAGTGACTCAATGTCACAGCAAACTCTATACTTCTTTGGCTCTTACAGTCTTTCCACCCCTCTTTTGAATGATCCTTGAGCCTTAGGTGTGGAAGGTGTTAGTACAGAAGATAATGTGCTATGTTCCAGTGTTTAACACACTCTGGTTACTTTGGAAGACTATAGCCATGTTATAGCAATGCATATTGGTTAAAAATGGAGTTGGAACTAATATAACAAGGATAACACTGAGAAAAGCTAAGGTGAGTGGTGTTTCTTCTTTGTCATTTCAGAAAATCTCTTCTACAGTAATGGTGGAAGGTCCACAGAGTGGAGTTCTTAGAAAGACTTAAGTGTGGGCACTGGGAAAGTACTACATAGGAGATGCAAATAAATTTGGTTAAGTGAGTAAAGGATTACTTTTAAGCTGGGAAAACCAAGCCTCCAGAAAGAAATTTGCATTTGAATTGATCCCTAAAGTGTGTACTGGTTTTGGTTTCCATTTCCCAAAGGATAGAAAAATGGCTCTCTAAAATAAAATCAAAGAGCAGGAACCAGGAGGCACATTTGTAAGAGATTAAATCAAATAATAGTGGTAGTTTTAAGCATATAATAAATTCCTGAGAAAGTCACTATGTTGGTAGTGCCTATAAGGTTCTTAAGCAATGAATTTCTTTTTTGTGTGCTTTATAATAGAAAAAATAAAAACTTCTTTTTCTAGTCTAAAAATATCTACTCTTGGAGCAGTAACCAGCAACATTTAAAATATTGGAAATGAAGAAAGCTTTAGTAGCTTGTATTTTTCAGCAAATTCTTACATTACATTGATCTTTCAGTTTCTATCTAAGAGAAATGGGGTTTGTTCATAATGATTGTTTGGATTATTATGGTTATTAAATATATGTTCTACCCAATATGTTTAGTATAGCCTTCAGAATGTAGAAATGTGTATATTAACACAAAATAATAATTGTTTATATAAATTATTTTTGTAAAGAAAGAAAAGTATTAACAAAACCTGTAGGTGCTCTCAGACATTAACAAGGGGCAATTCTGTCTGCTTCTACCACTATGTGTTGATTCTTCTATTTTTAGGTTTCCTTATGCCCATAGTGATATGAATACAGGACAGAAAGTGACCAGATAAGGAGAGACCTGAAGTTAGTGGTCTGAGACTGTCCTTGTTGGAGACACGGATGCCAGAAGAGAGAAGCACCTGCTTTGTTATCTCCAAAGGGAGTGCACTTGCCTTAGCTACAGTATGTGATACCATGACAGGAGCTCAGAGCACGCACCTGAACACCTGGACTGACCAGCTCATCGTCCTTGTCATACTTCACCACAGTTGCTGCTTTATGTCCTTTTAAAGTCCTCGGCATTGTGAAGGTTCTGTGCCCCAGTGTAGGGGAATGCCAGGGCCAGTAAGTGGGAGAGGGTGGGGTGGCAGGAATGGGGAGAGGGGAGGCAACAGGAGTTTGTTCTTGCTGTTTTTGTTTGTTTGTTTTTTGGAGGGGAAACTGGGAAAGGAGAAATTTACATGTAAATAAAGAAAATACCTAATTTAATAAATAAATTAATTAAAAAAAGAAAAAAAAGCCCCCAGAATATCTGGATGCTACGCTGCTATAAAGACCTCCTCCCACTACACTATGTTTTCTCTCTTATGTTCCCACCTATAATCCATAAAATAAACTTCTCTCTAAACTCATCCTCTGTGGTCCTTGAATTTCATTCCATGAATTCTCATGACAAGAATCTAAAAAGCCACTGAGTTAGGGTTGCTTGGAAGGTTACTAAGTTTTTTTGAATCCTAAGCCAAGAAAGACTTAATCACTTTCAAAGACATCCCCAAGTTGTTCATTTTATTATGAAAATTTATCAAATGCTTTTTTGAAATTTTACTTTTGTTAATATCTACTCATCCTTAATGAATGTTTCATAAGCTGGATATTGTTCAATAATTATTCTCCTATAACACACACACACACACACACACACACACACACACACACACACACACTCTACAAGGAATAAATCATCATAGCCCATTTCCAGTATGAGGAGTGTAGAACTGGTGAAAGAGTCATAGACAAGCAGGAGGCACTGGGTGTAGACCTTCCCTCCCAGACAAGCAGGAGCACTGGGTGTAGACCTTCCCTCCCAGACGAGCAGGAGCACTGGGTATAGACCTTCCCTCCCAGACAAGCAGGAGCACTGGGTGTAGATCTTCCCTCCCAAACAAGCAAGAGCACTGGGTGTAGATCTTCCCTCTCAGACAAGCAGGAGCACTGGGTGTAGACCTTCCCTCCTAGTAGCTGCAACTTGCTTATCTGGGTGGTTTTTAATTCATCTTGGGGTTAAAAAGTTACAATCTACTCTGTGACTAAGCCCAAGTATCAGAAAAGCTAAAGGACTTCCTGCCCCAGAAGACTAGGGAGGTTGCGTGAGAGTTTTTTATGCTAGACAGGCAGGAAAGCATGTAGCTCCCTAAGGATCTCCAATGAGCCAATGAGGAATCCAGGGACAAGAGAAGGGAGTAGAATTGTGAATAGAAACTGGTTTGCTCCGCCCACTCATTTTGACATGTGGTCCAGGCTAATGACTGGCTCCTGGAGAACCAAAATAAGTCTCTTTTTTCACTACTCTGAATCTCCAAAATCTTTATTTCGAAATGAGGATTGCTGCTTCTCACGTATTAAAGCCACATGGCACACAGTTTGCACATAATAGTGATACCCTGCATGTAAACTCTAAAATCGTGACTGACTAGCATGGGATGCTTTCCTGAAGGGTTGCTGAATTTCTTCTTTTTTTAATTGGCTATTTTTTTTAATTTACATTCAAATGTGATCACTTTTTCCAGATTCCCTCTCTCCCAGAAACACCCTATTATAATTCAAGCGTGAACGAATATTGACTGAAATTTTCTTTAGATTACAGACAAAGATGGAAGTTAATATCAGGAAGTTGAACATTGGAAACACGTTTATTATGTGAGAGACTTCTTTGTTTTTTAATCAAATAAAGTTTTTGAGCATTAGAAAATATTTTCTGATTTTTTTTTTACTGTCATGTCATGTGACAACTATAGCATGAAAGCAGAAGTTAAATGTGCATTAATATTACTGTCTCCACCACTTTGAAAAGTCAGGATTATATACCAAAGACTGATTACAGTATTCACTGATCCATAATACAGGTACACCTAGCATTCCCTGTCCCTATATTTCTTGTAGACAGGAAAATTTTTTTATTAGATATTTTCTTTATTTACGTTTCAAATGATATCTCCTTTCCCAGATTCCCCTCTGGGAAAAAAACCAAAATACCTGTTCCCTCCCCAATCCCCCTGCTCACCACCCCACCCTCTCCCACTACCTGGCCCTGGCATTCCCCTACACTGGAGCATAGAACCTTCACAGGACCAAGGACCTCTCCTCCCATTGATGACCGACTAGGCCATCCTCTGCTACTTATGCAGCTGGAGCCATGAGTCCCACCATGTGTACTCTTGACTGTGTTTAGTGGATTTAATTGATTTATACAGTTTCTCAAATTCTCAAAATTGAACAGTGAGGTATAGAAGCTGATCAGTTACAACTGATATTGATTGTAAAGTGTTCAGGTTAGTTTGTCTCAACAAGGTTCTCAGGAATCTTGAATTTTACAGGGAAGAATACATGCATAGATGGGTAAGGAACCTGTTTGTTTGAGCAATGACTCTTTGCCATGTAAGTAGCATGTGTTTCCTGAAGATAGTGGTATAGAAAAGACATCCCTTATGATAAGATGCTGGAACAGCCATGGCTTCTGCTTCCCTCCGTGCTTTCCCTCATTGTGATGGAAGCATTTTCTGCTTCTATTTTCCAGCATAAACTTGCCTCTGTTGGTGACATTTTAATTTGATTCTAGAATATCCTTCCATCCTGCCTGCTTTAATTTCACCACAGCGTGTTTCAATATTTCTCAGCTTATGCTTTTGCTATTTGGCACCAGCAAGTATAAAATAAATGAGTGCTGTATTTCATAGTCAGGCACATTAGTAGGCATTAGGTAAATGACGGAACTCTAGTCATTGTGTCACAGAATACCTTGACAGGCTTTAAGTTTCTGGAACAATTTTATGTGTGGAGAATTTAGTCCATTTAGCAGTATTACAGTTTTGATTAATGATTAATTTGTAAGTTTAATTTATTTTACCAAAATAATTGTTTCTAGAAAATATCAATGATTGCCTGCCACATTTCATTTGTAGAACTGCCTCTAAAAACATGTATGTAAATGATGAACATCTGGTTTGAAGACATCCTTTCTCTAAATTGATACTTATAGCATCAAGCTATCACTAGTTTTCTTTCTGTAACCTCTAGGGAACTTGGACCAACATAGATGAATTTTTTTTTCCAAACTGTTTTTATTGTTTAGAAGCAAAATTGTCTGCATATCAACCATATCCAGGTGAGGCTAGAATTGATTCTAATTACTAAGGCTGTCACCATTCTTGGTGATGAGACAGCAATTGAACAATCTGTATAAGGATTGGTCTTCTGGTTCCAATATCTCTATTTGTCCCAGAATGCTCTTCAAAATGAAGCAGGCTGGATAGGGATGATTTCCACAGATGACTTCACTGTGGTCCCCTGAGCTGATTCCTACTGCTGCTTCATCAAGTGCACTTGTGTTTCCAGTGTAAGACTCATTTTCTTTCATCCCATTGTCACAAAGGTTTGGCATCCTGGTAGCATCCAGACCAAGGCAGTCATTAGGATGACATCACTGACAGTTTGTTTGTACACTTCGTATCTTTGGAGGGCATTTTCATTTCCCTTTTCACACATTATTCAGAAGTAAATGTTATCCTTCATTTTAGAGGTTAATGTGATTGGTTAAATCCCACTATCACAAAAGCAATTTTGAGATGTTCATGAATGATAATGTGCACATCATTCATAACATGTGGCAGAGATGGGTTTGCTCAGCAACTCACAGAGTCTGAGAAAATTAGGGGAAGTGCATGCCTAATCTTCTTCCTAGGAAATAGAAATTTTACCTGTTCAGATAGTTCTCTGAAAAGGATATGCTGAGTGTCCTTCAAATATAGCTTTCCAGTTACCAGGTTATAGTGAGATCACACTATGCAACGATATGGTTTCTGCAGCTGTGAAGCATTTCTATTTTCCTCCTTACCTTCTTCTTTCCCTCCCTCCTCTCCCTCTGTCTCTTGTTCTCTCTCTCCCTTGTTTGCTTCCTTGCTCCCTTCCTCTTCCCTTCTTTCTTGTTCCTTTCCATCCTTTTCTTTCCATATTTCCCCCATCAAGTTAGTGGGTTCCCTATTGCCTGTTCAGAAAGCTTTGGATAATGGAACATTTGCCAGAAACAAGTATGCCTAATGTTCCCTCTGTGACTCATAAGATGTGGCACAGAGTAAATAAAATACAGGATGATATCTAAATGCTGGGCTCAAATATTAACTCATTTCCCCAAAGAATTTGTCTTTGTTCTCATACTTGTGACCTTTCACAAGATCGAGCCCTGGCCACTATAAAAGTGAAGAATTAAATGGGTCAACGCTCATACATCTCCATAACCATAGCATAACACTTTCTTGTGCATATTCATGCAATAACTTGCTGATTCTTCTGTACAACTCCATTGCTAACTGTTCACTCACAGAATCTAGTCTATACGGAGCATTTATAAACATAAACTGGATCACACCACAGCATGTATATTTCCACGAATTCCAAACATCTTTTCTTGACTTCCAAAGCTTCCATGACTTGCTTCCCACTGGCCCTCCCATCTCCCATCTCTCATCCATCCCACTTTAGCTCTTAGGGATGCTCCAGTTACCATATAACAGACTCACTTCTTTTTGTAGTCTACCAAGTCGTGTTTGTACATATCCTTTTCCTGTGTCTTCCCAGGACACTTTATTTCTTTTGCCACTGGTCCCCAAGACCAGGTAACTCTTGTAATTCAAATCTCAGAATAAATATCACCGTAAAATAGAAGCTCTCCTTGACATCTTGAATATATTAGCTGACCAAATTATCTTTCTCAGATTATTCTCTTTTTTATTATATATTTATATATTGGGGGGGCAAGACTACACACATATGTACCATGACACAAACATAAAAGACCAAGGAAAAGTTCATGGATTCCCATACCCCCAACAAAAAACATATTTGGCAAGTGCTTTTTGTCAGTTGAGCCACCATGCTGGCCCATCTCACCATAACTCAATTCTCTGCAAAGCCCTGAGCATTATTAGATTTCAATCTTGTTTATGTTTGTTTGTTATCTATGAATGATGTTTCTATTTAACAAGAGTACAGTTTGAAGGCCTAAGGGAACTTGAATGCAATTCAAGATGTGAAAGATCTTTTCTGGTTTACCATTACCACACCTTTAAAGCTCAGAGTGATATGTTGGCATATAGAAATAAAACATATGTGGCTAATAAATAAATACGTGCAAGAAATTCAAGATGCCACATAGGGAGGGAAATCTGCCTTGCTTTCTCCATATCCACCTTCCATTCTATTTCTACAACACTCTGCCTACATAGGCCTGTACTGAGAGCAGATAATAATTAGTTCTTCTTATAGTTTTATTCACAGTTTTCCTTTCTGAATAAGGTTCTTGTTCTACATTTAAGAACTGATATTTTTATTATGAATTCTGATTATATTTTTACTATTATTACTTTGTTTTAATTTATAATACTAAATGGTATTTATGTAATTATCTATGTAATATGTATGATTAGAGAAGTCTTCTCCAGTTTATAACTTGCTTTGCATTATCTTTGGGTGACTGCCATGGTGAATAAGTTCACCCATGTACCCATTCTTATCATCCTGGGAGTCAAACATGACTAGGGAGAAACAGTCAGGCCAGAGGCTTCTGCTTCAAACTGATAGTCGGAATGAGATGTGTCTTTGGTCCAACCTTTCAATATGCTACCACATTTAACCCTTTCTAAGACTTATCACTGCATACATTTCAACATCTTGAAATAAAACCTAAAGCTTCAATATGTGGCAACGTCTGTCTTCAAGATGTGACTTGTGACCTGAGGACTTGGCCCCTTTGCTGGGACTCAGCTCCATTGTAAGGTGATTCTTCCTATACTCAGTCAAGAGGCCATGGGACAATCATTTGAAGAAAGATTCTGAGTCCTGCTTCTGGCTTAAAAACATTCCATTAACACGTTCTGGAAGAAAACCACCAGCATTAAAATTACAGATAGGGTGTCTGTATTCCCACTCGCCAACCCTCATCTTATGCTTTAATTGTTTCCATGGAAATCTTAACAGAATAATTTGGGTAAATAATATATTCACATAGTTAAAAAGTGAAAACAACTCTATCATCTGCAGTAAATCTTTCTTGCATCTCTGCCCTGCTGTGCACATTCCATTACACAGACATGTCATGGGTTGTTTAACTGGCCTTTATATGCCAATGCTTTGAGTGATCTTAATAAATTGTTACAGAAAGAGTATAATAACTTATGTGGTTGACTTCCAAATGAAGTTCTGGAGGCAAAGGAAACATTAGATATGATTGAAACTATGTCCACTCAAAGCCAGCTCAACAAAAGGCCTTCAGAATTGGCCTTTGTAGGAAATACAATGAAGGAGAGGAGGCCATGCCTCTGTGAGGTGAGCACCTACCCAATGGCTAGTGTCTTTGCAAAAAGGAAAATATGTATAGCAACACACAGGAAAGAATGTATGTGACACTGGAAGCAGATGATGGGATGCTATAAGCTTCCAACAACTGGGGGATGCTATCAACAGACAAGGCAGATTTCTTCCACAGAGCTTGTTCAATGACTCCAGTGATCCCTTGATTTTGGGCTTACAGTCTCCATGACTTAAGGAGTGACTTCTGGTTGTTTTAAGCTAACATGTTGTGATGCTTTGCTAGACAATGCATTTGTGATATGAGCACTGTCTCCATACCCCCCATGCTGCCCTCTAACTAGCATAGCATGGCATAAGTGCTGTCTATTACCCTCACCAGCAGAGGGCATGATTATACTCCTGTATTGCTTCTCATTTGACAATAAATAATAAGAAGTGCCTTGTGTAGTTTTAAATTTTATTTCTCTTCCACAACTAAGTACCTTGTAACTTGTTTAAGGGCTTTTAACATTTTCCCCATGACTTTTATTTATATATTTTTCTATTTTGTTCAATTATTATCATTTTTTACTTTATAATACTTACTATGTGGTATATATTATTACAATTATCTTCTTTGGGGCATCATTGTTTTTTGAAATACTAGTTTGATAAACTGTTACCTACATTAATTTATTATTCTTTTGTGTTGTGTCAGGAGTCTGAATCACTGAAAGTTGCCTGGGAGTTGAAAAGCAATATCTTTTTTTATCTTCATCAAGAAGTTCATTGGAAATCTTAAAGTGGTAAAGTTGGATCTAACTTTATCTGTTTGCAGATGGTACACAGTTGATTTCAACACCATTCTTGAAATGTTACCTTTATGATATATTGAGTTCTTGTATACATTTGGTTCTATTTCTGGAAATTCTATTCTTTTACATTGGCCTGTCTTTCTATCCACATGCCAGAAGAAACTGGTCTTGATTTTCAAAGTTCTATAAAATGTTTCCATATACAGGTAGGAGAGTCATTTCCATCCTTACTTCCTCTGATGGCCTTGTTCCACTTACAAACCCCCCACCCCAGCCCCAGTTCAAATGGCCTTCCCCTGTGTTATGCACACTGTGACACAGGACTGGAGAGCTTTGTGTGAATTTTGTTCGTTAGTTTTCATACTACTTCAGTAAGTAGAGCATAGTATTTCTCCTCTTTTAGAAATATTGAGGTGTTGTGAAATTGACCAGTACCCATAGTGTCAGAGAAACACTGTTGGGAACAGGAAAAATACTGTTTTCAGCTAAGGCTGAATCTTGGGGAGATGCGGATTTAATCCTTTTGTCCTGTGGTATAAAGCCTACTCTAGTTTAATATGCACACATCAGAGGTTTCAAATTATCCTACTAAAATTCAGCCTTCAACAGAAGCATAGCTGTCTTTTTGACTTGTAATGTGTTCTAAGATGTGAGAAAAATCGCTATTGAAAATCATAAAGCATCTCCAGAAAATGCTGGCTTAACCCATACATCCAATTCTCTTCGTGAATTCAATTTGTATTATTTGGTTGAAGAGACTGGGTTCTGAGGCCTGAAATAGCAAGTGCTGGAGCCTGACACCGGGTCCACAGTTTCAGTGGGAAATTATGCAGAAAAAAATCATGTGGTTGCTGTCATTTGTTAGGCTTGTCTGGCTTTGCCTGGCTCCAAGCCTCTGTGTGCTTTTCTCTGGAGCAGAAAGCCTGACCAGAGGCCTGGCCTTGGGCCTTCCTCTCACTAGTGTATTCTAATCTGCTCCACCCCAAACACAGACTTTCTCAATGTAAGCTGTAGACTTTTCTAATATTTGAGGCATTACAATTTTGTTGTGGAGCTTCCCTGTACATTGTAGGATTCATAGCACCACGCCTTGCTTCCTCACACTGAGGACTCATAGCACCCCTATGTCAGTCATGACATACCATGAAGTCTCCAGACAATGCCAGCATTACTTGGAGAGAGGGTACTTGTTAATAAACAATGTTTTCATTTATCTCAAAGATCCAACATACTGTTCTTGCTTTCCTATGTAGTTGCTAGTAACTCATGAGGCTTAACTCATTGAAATGATGTCCAATAGAAACAAAATATGAGTTTCAAATGGGAGACAGAAAATTTAATAGATACATAACCAAAGAAAAAGACCACAGGTGGGTTCAATTTTAAATCTATTTTAGAAGATATGTCTAACTTACTGTCTTTAAATCTATTCATCTTTGACATCTAGTATGTATTTGATATTTGCAGCGCATCTCAGAAGTAGTTACTTTTTAAATGCTTAGTAGTCACAGGTGGCCAATGGCTATGGTATTGTCCCGTCTACATTTCTAAAATATTTCGTCCTTTCAGTTCCCTCTGAGAGTCAGCCTGCTGTTGCAACACAAGGGTAGGTTAATCTATTTTTGTAACTCTGATGTTATGAGCCTGAAATAATTATTAATCTCTTAGACTCATAGCTTTAGTATCTATGCTAGAGAAGTAATAATAGATGCTCTTTAATCAATTGTGAGAAGCACATGGAATAGTTTATGTGGCACAAGGCATACAGTAGATGCTTCATAAGGGGCGGTTCTGTCTTCTATGCCTCTCCTGTCATCAGAGGGAACTTCAATATTTAGTTTCCCTGGGACTCACTGGAAAAAGAACACATGCCCCATCCATTATCACCATGCCCTCTACCTAATTGAATATTCCACATGAATGTAAAAGACCACAGCATCCCAGAGAATCTAAGTTCATCTCCACTTGGTCTTGCCTAACTGCTGTTAATTAAGACCTGATTAGCTGTGTCTGGGGAAATGACAGTTTGAAAAACAAACCCTTAGCCTTCTCAGATTCTTTTGCTTAGTCTCAACTGAACTCATCCTATCCTCATTCAAGAATATTCTCTTCTACTCATTTCATAGCAAACATTTCTTCTTTGAATTTTGTCAATTCTTGAATGCATTCTGTCCATCAAGGAGGACCATCTAGCATAGTTCATGAATCTGTGGTAACATGCTGCCAGTCCTCTGCTGAGATAAATTTGACATTTTGGGTAATGTTAAGAAGCAAACAAATGGCTTATAAGGATCCATTTTGTATCAAAATAGATAAGATATACAAAGGAAAAAAGGTCCTTGTCATAAGGAAGATAGTGCAAATTATATACCATATGTATTCCATTTGCATAAGTACATGTTCTCCAGGATACCAAGCTCAACTGTGCACAATGTCCACGACAGTTTCTGTTTCCAGTTCCTTCATAGGTTTTCTATTGTAAGATAATCCCTTCTCCTTTCCAATCCCCATTTTAACTGGTGTGAAAAATGCACTGTGCAATATAAAGTGCTCATGAAAACTCTGTTCTAGGGCCTGAATTTTCTTAAAACTTCATAGTGGGTAAAGCTTTTCTGGATCTTAATGAGGTTATTCAGAGAAAGGAATCAGGATTAGTTAAATGGTGTATTTAAAATGTCTCCTCAAGGTCAGTGTCTACTCTGAGGGAATTCATGCTTTAGAAGGAATTGGCATGCGAATAAATGATCACGAGATGGCCTATTCCAATGGAAAAGATGGGGATATTCAGAACTTTAGGAACTCAAACAAAACAGCAAATTTTTATTCATTCATCCATTTATTGAACAACAACTGTTGGGCTCATGAGTGTGTGCAGTGAGGAAAGTGATATTAAAAATTAATTAAGAGATAGAAAGGAAGAAAGATATATCTTCTGGATTTCTTTCCTTGTAGAACTGTTTTTTTTCCAGTGAAGAAAGCTAGTAAGAAAACTTTTTATCTTTGTTATGTCTTAAGTGTTTCTTAGATTGTGCTTTCTCTAATTACCCCTTGCCTCTTTGCCTTTGATTCTGAACATAAGTGTACCTAATCAAAGCAGACAGATTCAAGAGAATATCCAACAACTTTCCAGATGATGTTTAGCTATTACAGACATTTACTTCCTTGACCAAACTAATGAAGAGTGGCTTCCAGTTGAGAGTTGCTGTATATTTGTATGAAGTGATTTGAAGACTGATTTTCAGTTAGAGTATAGTACAATACACTTAACACTGTATCTGTACTGAACTTTTTTTTTATTCTTGTTGCTAAACTAAAATGTTCTCTTTTTTAGGGTCTCAGAATAGTCACCATATCTATCAATAACAATTCCACAATAGGAATGTTGACTTCTGGTTGCATATTTTTAGAAGAGAATTGAATTCCACATAAAGTCTTTTCATAGCAAGCATTTCCTATTTGAATTCCTTTTTAATTTAGTTTCTCAGTAGTCCCATAAAGATAAAGCATTATTGTACTATCATTTTTTTATCATTTTATAGATAGGTCAACAGAACACAAAAGATTAGGTATTTTAACTGTGGTCATGCAAAATAACATTTCTTCAAAGCCAATATTATACCTCTACTTTCCTCAGTCTTCAAGTCTAATCACAAAATTTGTACTTGGTTTTCATAAAATATATTCACCTTTCCTGACTTTCTTTATGTAACTTTCTTGCCTTTAAATATACATGCTGTGTTGCTATTCATGTCTTAGTTGAAAACCTTCACAGCTGTAGGTAATCAGCTATTGGGTTTAGAGTGACTACAAAATAGACAGCAACATTGCTTTCCTCAAAAACTTCAAATAGAAATATTGATGTATAAGGGTGTATTAATTACGTATCAAATGATTATAATAGTTAGTATAAAAACCTATTAGTTGTCCCAACCAGTGTAGGAATTATAGTCAGAATACACTATAAGGGCATCCCATGTTTGAAACTACAGTTGGTATTATTTGACTCAGGGACAGAGAAAATACCAATAGAGAAGATTAGAGACTCAAAACTTATGCTTACACATGTATAGTTTTCTGATACATAGTAAATATCAAGATAATATGGGAAGAAGATAGTTTTTCAATATGTGGTTCTTTGTTACATGCTTTTTCCATACAAGAAACAAATGTGCTTGATCTTTATGCCATACCATCCATAAGAAGAAGTGTTACGAGAATGCAAAGCCAAAAAGCACCTGGATAACCGGGATAACAAGTTCATGCCACTGAAACAAGCAACAACTTTTAAACTAGAATACTAAAGCATTAACTACAAAGGGATGGTTAAAAAGACCTTTATTAATAACAAGAACTTTGTTCATCAAAAAGATTATGAATAAATTGAACAGGCTATCAGAAATAGCAAATATGCTACAATAGATCCATCTGACAAAAAACTCTTTGAAATATGTAAATTAGTTTTAATGAAAGAGAAAAATAAAGTAAAAATAAAATGGTCAAAAGACTTTAAGACAATGCACATAACTGATAAGCATAAAAAAAAATGTGCTTGAAATAATGGGTGTGTTGGTGCAAGAGTTTACTCCCAGCGTTCAAGAGTGTGAGGCAGTTCATTACAATCAGCCTTGGATACATACTCACATGCAGTGTTAAAATTTGTTTGTTTGTTTTTTGGAGGGGAAACTGGAAAAGGAGAAATTTACATGTAAATAAAGAAAATATCTAATTTAAAAAAATAAAATAAAGAAAAAAAATAAATCAATCAACTGGCAAAATTTGCTTAATATTATTAGTCACTAGGAAAATGCAAGCCCCCTCTCCCCTAAAAATGAAATGTCAAACTACAGGTGTGATGTAACATTACACCTTCATAAGAAAACAGGGCAACTGAAGCACTTACTGAGGCTTAGCATTGTGTAAATTAGTCCAATTGCGCTAACAAAAACCTCACAGTATCTACCTGTTGGTGTATGTATACACGTGAACCAACAGGTATGTAAAAATAAGTTCATGGTAGATATAAGCTATAAGCTTTCTGAAAGTGCATCAAATAAGTGAAATAGAATGTTCATGGGATGAAATGGCCCAAAGCAACAAAAATGATAATCACTCCTATAGAAGGAAAATGATGCTTACATATATACTATAAGGAAAAGTACTTCCAAATAGAAGTAATGCATACCATTTTAAAAATAGACAAATAAAAGAGCAACTCTGATTTTCTTTGGATAAGTGCATGGAAAGTGAACAGTGTGCAGGGAGTTTCAAAAACCAAGAACTTTATAATCCTCTGCATAGTGGTAATTATAGGGGTATACACATATAAAATTCACTAAGTTATGTCCTTTAGACAAGTGTGCTAAGGTTTGTGTTGTCTTGTAAAGAGAATAATGTACCTTTAGAGATGTTCACATCCTTCTGCTTGGAATTTGGAAGGGAAATTTGGAAAGGTAATTAAGTTCAAATCCATTTTGGTGGGAAGTTATCCTGGACATACTCAGTAGGTCCAACCAAATCACACTGGTCCTTAGATATGGAAAAGGATAATGGATGGTGAATCAGTATTCCATCTAACACTGAGAATCCTGACGATGTAAAGAGGGGACCATAAGCCAAGGGATATGGGTAGCTTACCAAGTGAAAAAACCAAAGAAACATACTGGAACTTGTGAGCAGTAGTGTATTCTCAGTGACACCTTTGGGTCAGGTTAGTGAGACTCATGACTCCTAAGAGCATAAAGCAATACATTTCTGCTTCTGGGAGACACTGGACTGTGATAACCTGTGGCAGCAACAATAGAAAGTCAGTGCATATAAAACTATTGTTAGAAAAACAAAACATTCGCAGTTTTCCTTTATCAATGGTCTTAAAAGCCATGCTCACTTTCTTTCCTGGAGTGCCCACAAAACTCCATTTTTTAACAACTGTTCACATGCATATGCAAATCTATATCTCTTCATACCGTACAGATAACTGGCAACAAGCATATGTTCACTTTATATACTAGGTGCTCTATTCATGTTTGGTAAATTAAATTAAATTGAGCCATTTATGTGCATGAGAGGCAGTGACTAGGACAGACACAATTGCACTAATGTGCTCTCTCAGCCTACTTAGCAAGCTTTCCCCTGCACAGATACATTAATGTAAGTGTTTCTGAATAATGAGACTGAGGTTGTTTAAAACAGCAGGCTAGCATCAGATGAAACATTTCCATATCATTCTAGATTAAATAAAACATTTACCACTTCATGTTTTCTTTCCTGGTAATTTTGCTTTGTCCTTCACATTGGTGATTTGTTCCACATGACCACTCATTTGGGATAATAGCAGGCCAAGAGGCATGACAAATAAGACAGGGCCAAACCTGATCACCAATATTCCATTATGCTCCCCAGAGCCATGGGCTTGGTAATACTGTCACTGTCTTAAAACAAAGATATTGTGCTTGAGCCTACACATTAGGAATTCAGCGACTGTGGCAGCAGTGATCATATTATATAGCCAGTAGAGAGACATGGCTATAAAGGGAGCTATACTCAAAATGAATTGCCTTTTTTGTGTCCAGTGAAACCACAGAAACTCAGTGCATATTATACGTACAGACCCATAATATAAAAAATGGGGAGCATGATAAAGAGAAGATAGATTCCATAGATTTCAAAAGGGGATCATGCTATGGATGAAGTAAACAATGTAACAAAAACAACCCATGAACGAGACCCAAACATAGTTTAAAATTTCAGAGGAGATTGGGAGGATTTTACTCAGAAGGCTTTGGGAGTCGGCAGAAATAGAAGTAGGAGTAAATCTATCAGTAAACGTATCAGAGAAGGAATGCTGAGGTTTTCATAGTGCTGTAGCACTAATTCCCAGTACTGCTTGTAAACAGCACTATTGGTACTCTGCGCTTCATTGTTACTAGACTGTTTTGGGAATTATGGCATAGCTTTCAGTATCTCTAATCTCTACCAATTATTTTGCATGTCATCAGATAAATGGCAGCCATGTATCCTTTGAGGAACAAACTGTCTCCAGTTGATGTCTACTGTGCTGGAGGAAAAGTTCATAAGCATGAAGACATGGGAGTTACTGCTATGTCAACAAATCAGAATTTTATTCCACATGTGATGAGGAGCTGATAAAATATTTATGCTGCAAATGGAAGGTTGAAAAATGTTTGAATAGAATTTATCTGACTGAAATATTGGAGAAACAAGGAGAGGGCCTTTTGAGAAAAAGGGGAAATCATTCAAAACTTTAGTCCAAATATGTATGATGGAGTTTGGTGGCAAAAGAGCTGTGTGTGTTCTAAACATCCTACAAGTGCAGAGTTTTGTACATTTAGCTCAGGACTTCCAGGCCATATCACTTCTTTCTTAAGCACTAAGTACTCAAAGATGTTCACCTGCTTTTGGAAACTGAAACATCGGCACTCCCTACATCCTCTCATGGGCTTCCTTGTAGAGAAAAGCGGCCACCAATATGCTCTAAGGCATTCTGTAGTTTGGGGACTTTGGGCACACTCTTCAGTATGATAGTGAGGAAAATCAGGGAGAAAATATGTGGTGCAAATCCCAGGGGGCAACTGTCAGACATACAGAGAAAAGCAGCAGCAATGTCATAGCACCCTGCAAGCTGCCACAGCAAGAAGTACACTGCCTTTTGCTCTCATGTATTCTTTCTATAAACTTCAAATCTATATATTATTATGAAAAAATATTTTGAAAGTTTTGTGGATTTCCCCACCTAGGGAAATGGCAGGGAGAAGAAAAGGGAGAAAAATGTATTGTGGGTTTTCTACTGACAATTTAAGGACTCAGTAAACCAGGCAGGAATGTTAGAAAATTTATCGTTGTAGCTGAGCTCCATAGAGGGCCAATGTCTTAGTGAATTAAAACTGATAATCAACCTCAGTAGGTAGGTATCCATGTTAAGATGCTTTAGAGTTAGCAATGTATTATAAGTTATAGCATTGCAGTGACTTGTACTCTTGATAGAAACAACTTGGCACAAGTATAAATTCTGCTTTCCAGTTCCAGAGAGTCCAGGCCATCTTGGCTGGCTGTGTTGTTTCTCGAGTTATGGGGAAGCAGAGCATCAGGCATATGGTAGACAGAAAGCAAAAGAAGGCTATAAGAGGGTCCTAAGGACAATCTGCACCCAAGGACCTATCCCTAGTGATCTACCTTCTAAACTTGCCAGACCTCTTACAGTGATGTCATCAGTTAGATTCAAATCCCAAACACAAACCTTTCAAGAGAGTACTTTATATACAATCCGTGATGCTCAGCAATCACATATTAAAACCAAGCCAAACAATAGCAACAAACAAACACCCAAACCTATAATACCAAAATATTTATATATAGTTTAAAGGAGCTTTTTTTCATCTGGGCTGACAATCCTCCCTCCATGAGGCAAAGACTACCTGAGAAAAACCCCAATATCAGACATCAAGAGCCTTCTTTTAAGTTGTTGCTCAGAGATGTCCAAAGGACTCCCAAAGCATACAAGCCTATTTTTACTGCCTTTGATTGCTCTTCACAAGTAGAATGCACTTCAGAACCAGGGCCCAAAGGCTCCTGAGATGTATCTGTTCTGAATGCCTCATCTCAAAGACTAGCTTTTGTAGTTCTAAGACAATGCCTATGAACCAAAAGAATGGTTGAATTGTTTTGCTATAATTCATTATTTGGAGAATGAGATTGGACAGCTGCATCCAAATCTTACCTTCACCATCTTCTGGTTCATTTACTATCTATGCCCTGATTACCTTTCTTACAAAATTGCTCTAAAATGGTATTAACCTAATTAATAATACTTCACATAGAATACACAAGTGTTAGCTTGCTAGAGGCTATTTTTGGGTTGTTAGATGTAAATTAAGTATGAAATTAGTATTTTAATATTTATCCTTAAAATTGTAATTTTGTGCATGCTTGATTATTAAAAATATTCCCTAGGAATTTCACTGATGTACTAAAAAAAAAAAAAAAACCATGTGATTTGTTATTTGATGGTAATGGATCATAAGATACTGGGTTATAGAAAATAGAGAATTTCCCTACTCATCAGTGATCCAGGAAGCAGAAAAGACATGGAAACAGTGAGACTTCAGGGTAACACTCACCAGGGATCCTGATTATTCAAAGGCTTCCTTTTCTGAGCCTCCTGTCATCCTCAAAATGAAAGAGAACTAAGAGATGAGTCTAAGTTTTCTAGTACAGGAGCTGGACCAAAGAGAAGGCTCAGGTCCTGTTTACCTGTGTCAGAGAGAGATGAGAGAAAGAGAGAAAGAGAGAGAGAAACGAGAGAGAGAGAGAGAGAGAGAGAGAGAGAGAGAGAGAGAGAGAGAG
>JADRCD010233320.1:0-12847 GCA_019843815.1 Montemys delectorum | reverse complement strand
AGAGAGAGAGAGAGAGAGAGAGAGAGAGAGAGAGAGAGAGAGAGAGACAGAGACAGAGACAGAGACAGAAGTACAGCGATACAGAGAGACACAGATAGAGACAGAAAGACACTACATAAATCTCTCCTAATTCTAGAAAAGCTCAAAAACATGAGAAGTTTTGCTGGAAAAGTTCTCATTCTCTTATGAATGAAAAAATATTTCCATTTCAATTACAATCACAACCAAACACACGTCTCTCAATCAGCTTTTTCATCATATACATCAAGTAAACAAGCTTGATTCAAGTGAACTGTAAAGCTTGCTGGGGTAAAGAGCAGGCAAAACAGTAAAGAGTAAAGTCCTGAATTATAAGTTTTGAGGAAAAGGCATATCTGCTTTACAGTGATCATATCCATGGCCCATCAAACTCTCTTTTTAATTGGCTATAGAATGTAGACATACTGTCAAAATTTTAAATCAATTTTATACAATCATGGATTTCAGCTATCATTATTCCAATGAGATTCATATCTGCAGCTGATGTGGAAGGAATTGTGACTAAAAATATCAGAGCTACAGCTCTTATTGAAAATTTTATGCCTGTAGACTGTTATTTTTCTACTGCTTAAAAGCATGGTGTTGGAAAGAAATGAATCCCATCTTGCATCTGCCTCTTTAAATGAGGGCTTTTTAACTGTTAGAATTCCCAAGTCTGGGTTTACATATACCACCTTATTCCAAACAGAACACAGGGATTAATGATATGATATTAAAAGCAGAAACAAAAAGCAATTGCTTTGGGAGACACTTAGGTACAGAAGTACCTAGCAGAATAAGAGAGTTACCTTTGCATTCGTTATCAATGCAATAATGTTGGAAAGTAATAGATCATTCCTCCATTTACTGGTACTCTAAAACTATGCATATCATTATGTGTTTAGCCCTTGATCCTATGAGCTCATCTACTGAAACACTGAAATCAATAGAAACACAAGTCCAAGAATCTGTACTTCTTCATCCTCTACTAAATAGCAAGCTTCATTAAATTGTGAGTTCATCTTACTAGTGTTCCTAGAAATTACAACACTCAACCCATACCATATGTTCATTTCACTCTTCTACACTATTCAGGCCAAAGGATGATTTGCTCTCTGGATATGTTCTTGGAAGTTGAAATGAGGCCAAGAATCAGGAACACAATGGACTAGAAAAATAGACTGCAATAAGAGGAAGTTTAACAAAATCGATGTTCCAATCATGCCCTTTCCTTTCTATTGTATCTACTTAAGTGGATCATCATCTACCCAACAGCTACCAAGAGAGAGAGAAGTGAGAAACCTGGTCAAGTATCTGCTATGGGCAAAAAGTTCCTATCAGAATGGAAACTGGAACTATAGGTCTTTGTACTACTTCATGCATTCTTATCCTCCTCCTCCTCCTTTCACTTTTAAACAGTAATCCAAATAAATATAAAAGATGGTGATAACCCCAGAGAAAGGAATGTCTTAGGGTTGAGAAACATTGAAATTCTCTGGAGTCAGAAGATACTCAGGAAATATTGAAGGATTGTGAAAACAAAATATTAAATTAACATCTTAACCAATTTACTAGTAAATAGGCTGAAAGTCTGTCTCAGATGATATCAGAGGACAAATCAGAAATTCTGCTGTAGGAATTGGGTTTCTTAGAGGGTGCTCTTCAGGGAAAAGTCCTATAATTTGTATACTCTGTCATATATCTCTGTCTGTCTGTATCTATGTATGCATGTGTGTCTGTCTATCTATCTATCTATCTATCTATCTATCTATCTATCTATCTATCTATCTATCTATCTTATATCTCTGCCTATCTCTATCTTTCATATCTACTTATCACTTATCTATGTTATCTATTTATTTGTATGTGTAGTTATCTATGGCTATCATCTAATCATCACCACCCTATAGAGATCCAGTTGGATCTATGAAATTTGTCTTAAGTACATGCAGGAAATGAAACATCTGCTTCTTTTCTAGCTACATTTTCCTGACTGAGGCTGATTGCTGCTCCACTACTAGCAGTTTTTTCTCTCACAATCTCCCAATCAAACAACAGGATAGTTAAGAAGAAGGTCAGGGAACCACCACTTGTCATCGTTCCTAGCACCAAGTTGCAGAAGCTAATAGCATTTTGATTCATAGTTCAGGGTCTGACTTCTGCCACTGAGCTTAACTCATAATGTACAGCTTTATCAGGTGTGATGGGTGCAGAACACTAGAGGTTGGTTGCCCTTTTACCTATTTGTTGCCTGCACTTGTTCTGATCTGGGAGGTAAAGAGTGGGGATCAGAGGACTTATACCATACCCTCTTGCTAATAATGCCCCTGCTAGTGAAGGAGAAATTCCATTTGTGAGAAGCTAGCACTGCTCTCACTTCCAGTTAACAGAGGTGATGCTCAGAACTTTTTCCCAAGTAAGATAAATATAAAGAGTTTCCCACCCAGAAATGTGATAGTACAGCTTCTCAGAAGACAATGAGAATATTTTAAGGCAGATTGTGAAAACTGAGTCCATACAAATGAGAAAAGCCTAACAAGTTCAACAGCTGACTTCTCATAAGAAACAATGAAGACCAAAATACAAAGTGTGCCACGTTTCAATTCTAAGATAATAATTGCCAACCTATGATATAACACATATAAATAGAAAACATATTTTTTAAAACTAAAACCAAAATCAAGGCACATAAAAACCTAGATATGCAAAAACTAAAACAGTTTGTTTGTGC
This sequence comes from Montemys delectorum, assembly GCA_019843815.1. NCBI lineage: Eukaryota > Metazoa > Chordata > Mammalia > Rodentia > Muridae > Montemys > Montemys delectorum. The sequence goes on along the minus strand of JADRCD010233320.1, from coordinate 10,098 downwards.
AGACTCACTATACAATAAGTATTTTAATATGGTAAAAGAAGCTATCAGGCTAGAAGCAAATGAATCCACGTGTGTCTTAGTCAGTATTCTATTACTGTGAAGAGGTACCATGATCACAGCAACTGTCATAAAGGGAAGCATTTAATTGGGGATTGCTTACAGCATCAGGCTCAGTTTGTTATCATCATAATAGGGAACATGGCAGCATGCAGGCAGACATGGTCCTGCTGAGAGTTATACAGACAGATCTACAGGAAGCAGAAAGGAAAAGACACTGTAACTGGCTTGGTTTTTTGAAACTTTGAAGCCCACTCTAATGACATATTTTTTCCAAAAAGGCCACATGTATTCCAACATGACCACACCTCAAATAGTGCCACGCCTGATGAGTAAGCATGCAAATCTATGAACAGATGGAGGGGTATTTTTATTCAAACTACCACAGTGTAAAAATTCAAATCTAAACAAGAATCACTACCACCACCATAGCAAAAATGAGTTTTGGCAATGGTAATTACAAAATTCTCAAACACAACCATTTTGTTTCATTTTCTCTCGATTGATTTAAAACAATTTTATAAAACACTATGTATATTAAGTTATTTTGAACATAGCATAAGGAAATGAACTTCATTGTTACTACTATCAGAGAGAATAGAGAATTAGATATATTTGGGAGGCAAATGGCATGAACAGTTACTTGAATCCACAGAAACAAAGAATAGTCTCAGATAAGATAAAAGGTTTATATAGCAAAACCTTTTAACTGTGTTCTTGTTTTTCTTCCTATTTGCTACTCCTTAAATGACCATAAGATTATATAAAGTAATTATTATAATGTACTTGGGGATTTGAAACATACATATATATAATAACTTTTATAAAATAACATGAAGAAAAACAAGCAATAAGAACAGAGCTGAGCAGGAACAGTGATACAGGAGATGTCTCAGTGAGCAGGAACAGTGTTTCTGTGTGACACAAGAGGTGCCTCAGTGAGCAGGAACAGTGCTCCTGTGTCACAAAAGAGGTGTCTCAGTGACCAGGAACAGTGACACAAGAGGTGTCTCAGTAAGCAGGAAAGGTGGTTCTGTATGCCACAGGAGGTTTGTCCATGCCATAACTGCTTCACATGTGTGCAGACATGGAGAATATTAAGTTTACTCTTGAATAATGGGAAAAAAGCAAGAGTTTTCAAAGACTTCTGAATCCATGGACTGTAAGTCAGTGACTTTGAGCTATGTGATAAAATTTTAATAGATGAAAGATGAATATTGCAATATGCTAGATGTGATATATACTTAGCATGGTAACACACTGAGGAGGCAGAAAACTAAGGATCATGAGTTCAAGACCAGCTTGAGGTCCATCATGAGTCCTTGTATTAAGAATAAACAATCAAATAAGCTAGTAAATAAGTAAAATAATATATATACATGGTAGATATCAAAGAATGAAAAATATGAAGTAAATCCAAATAAAATTGTTCTGACAACATTAAGGTGATACATATATATATATATATACATATATATATACATATATATATATATGTGTGTGTAACAACTGTATTTACTGTATTATGGTCAAAAAAGCAATAGAGTGATAAATCAAAGTCATATATATATATATATATATATATATATATATAACCTGCTGTAGGTTCAAATAAGATAAAATAAAAATTAATAAAACTATTACAGGTAGATAAACCAGGAATTAGAGTGCAGTCTGTATACACTCACACTGGGAGACCTAGAAAAAGAAATGGAGTCAAGGAAACAAAACTTGAATAATGAAATTGATAAATTTACTCTAAATATACTAATACATATAGAATTTCAAATTAATAAGTACAGAAAATTATTCTGATATATATGTATATATACATATACATACATACATATACATATTTTTAATCATGCTAAAAGAAACTGTTGATAAAGGTCTAAGAGAAATACAACTTGAACACAAAATTTCTAGATCATATATCAGGCTAAAATTTTAATTATGCATAAAATATATATTACAATAAAGAAATAAACAAGCCAATGAATAAAGGTAGTTTATGCACGGACCATTGAAATATGTTTACAAGCAGGAATTATTGGTAACTCAAGGTGTACATATAGTAGAAAATTGAATTTAATTTTTTACATGTTAGCCATGGATACCGTGGATGATAACATAAAAGGAAATGTCCAGAATTTGCCTTCCTATAAAGACTAAGAAGATCACTTTGCTAGAATTAATTTGATGTAATCATTTCAGATCTCCAAGTTTATTTCACAGTGTGTATATTCTAGGATAAATCTTGTATATTAAACCATGGTTAATTTAGGTCAATTTCAGCTCGTGAAGATTGTGGACACCTATCTTTTTCTTCAGTCTTGTAAGGCAGCCAGGAGTGCTTTCCTTGAGCAGTTATGGGAAGAATTTGTGGCAATTGAGCAGGGTGATAAGAACCTTGCCTTCCAACTATCTAAAGTTTATTTATAATGTAAAAACCACTGCACAAAAATAATATAATATTCAAAAATCTAATGTAGTCTATAAAAGAAACAAATGTTTCTATTTAAAATACGTGCATATCATTAGTGAGCTATAAAACTTAAAGTAAGTTAAAACATGTAATTACTCAAAGTTAAATCTAAGTAATTTTATGATTGAGCTGTATGAAAGTTTCAGCAGAGATGAAGGTTGTTAACAAAATAATGAAAAGAAAGCAATCTGTGTTAGGAACGGCCGATATGTTCTCGTTAGAAAGCACCACACTCTGGGACCAAACAGTTCCATGAAAGAGGTTTAATTAAGAGGAGGAGAGGGGGCAGTAGCAGGGAAAGAGAAGGAGAGAGAAGAGAGACCAAAAGAGGGCGGAGAGAGGAGTGTTTCTCCTTTATATCTGCGTGATGACGTATGTACTGCCCAGGTGAAACTGGGTAGCCCTAGGGGTTCTTGGGAATGGGGGGGGCATTGCCATGGTAACAGATCTGTGGTCTTGCCTATTTACAGGTGCAGGTACTCGGTGATGCTAACAATCTGGACAAGTAAAAAAAAAGTAAATCCAGAAATAAGATAGATAAAATTTAGAGATGTGGAAAAAATCCTAAATGTAACATTTGCCCAAGAGTAGCTGTTGTGTACATCTCCTTCAAGGAAGAATCATCACAGAAGCAGAATGAACTTAGTCAACAAATTTATGACACCATTTTTCCCATAAGAGAGAAAATAGAAGAACTCAAGATTGCTTATACATGTTCAATACATGGTTATTATTAACAAAACTAACCTTTAGAAAAACAAAAAGCAAAACAAAACAAAAAAAGAAAACTAGAAATAGGAGGTAGCCTCTTCTTTGACAAAGTCATGTAGCAAAGGCTACAGCAAATACCATATTTAGTTTAATGAGAAAACATTGGGCATATTCCCTTTAAGCTGAGAAATATTACTCTGATGCTTGTGAGATGATTGCTAATTAACAGATTTCTCAGTATCTATGTATTTATTCACATGGGCATGGACACACACACACACACACACACACACACACACAGAGAGAGAGAGAGAGAGAGAGAGAGAGAGAGAGAGAGAGAGAGAGAGAGAGATCCCCCTCACCTGATGTCATACTCTTCCTAGATTTTCTGTTTTCTGTTTATTGAATAAGTTGGGTGTGACAGCCTGTTTGTTTTGTTCATCCCTAATAGATTTACTAAGAGGTGCAGTTAGCTTTTCAATTCCTTGCTGAGATGGGTGAGAATTTGTTGTTCTCGTTAGCAGGTTAACCATCCCCTGCTGATTCTTCTCTGCTTTCATCAGTATTGATTCTCTGACAGATACCTTAAACTGCTAATTGTATTCCAGATTATCCTGTAAATGAGCCCAAACTGTGACAGATAGGAACAATAACAAGATCATTGTCACAGGAAGCCTAATGTGACCAGTAGAATACTCCATAAGGTTGCTGTGTCATAAGTATTAAACTTAATTTTATGAATATTATGGACTAGCAAATTACCAAATCAATTTCTCACCAATACCTAAGGCTTTGTCATGTATAGAAAACACATATTTGAAATAATCAAAGCCTGTCAGTAAGCCTTCTTTCTCTGGTGCATTAGCAAATTTGCTAGTAGTCCAAGTAGTAAAACTAAAAAGCAAAGAAGAAAATAGCTGCTAAAAATTACACAATTTTAGAATAAATATTACCATCCTCACTTTTAGTAGGAAAAAGATGGCAACTTTCAAGAAACTAGATGGAAAGCTGAATGTAGTGGCACATAGCCATCATGCCCAAACTCAAAGGTAGAGGCAGGGATGTCAGGAGGATGATCAGGAGGTCACAGGCATCTTTGGCCTCATAGTGAGTTCATGACCAGCCTTAAAAAAACAAAACAAAGCAATACTAGATATAAATACCTCTCATAAGCCACAGTTATAAGAAAAGCTATATTCCACGAACATAAGAACCCAATGACAGATAATGGAATAAAATAGACATAGAAGGCCTGGGTTAGGATATATGAAGGGAAACTATTTTATGATATAGTGTATCACACATTGGTAGAGTAAATAATGAAATTTTTGCCGCAATGGTATCAGAAAAATAGGAACATGATATTGAAAATCATAAAACTGCAATTTTACCTCTATCTCATTTCTGAATTCCAGATGGATTAGAGGACCAAATGTGTAACTCTGAAAAAGTAAAAACGTGAGGAAGTAAAAACACAGAAAAACATATGTCAGTTTGAAATGATAAAAAGTTTTACTTCCCTCCTGTGAGAAAGAAAAACTTGCAAGAAGAAAAGCTGAGCCTTCCTTACATCCAGTTTTGTAATTCTTTTTATTTAATAGATCAGGTTGTGAGCTTCATCAGTGACTTGAAGATAATATTTGATTCATTTAACAGGCAGCACTTGGTATCTACAATAGCAAAGTATAATATATGAATATGACTGGAGGCCTAGTAGAGATCTGGAGAAATCATTAGAACAAGAAAAATCACAGAAATAGACTGATGGCTAACAACAATAAGAAATGTATTGAGAGTAATCAGCATAAAAAAAGTTAATTCTATTGCACAATAATTTTTACATATTCTAATTTTCAAATAATTCTTGAAAATCCTCTGAATAGATATCATTAATACTATATGTAAGTACTTACCTTCATTAATATCCTCAGGAATGTAAACAAGCCAACAGAAATACACTTCCCAAGGATCATATTAGAAAACAGTAAGAAAGTTAGAAACAAAAGTAAATAGGCAGGTTTACCTATGTTTAGGGTAATTTGGATTGAAGGAGCAATTCTTGAGGACAAATGATTAGTACTAAATAAAAACAAGAACATTCATACCCTTTGTATAGGAGTGGCACAGTCCTTTAATTCATATCCAATATTCACAGTGAGACACTTGTGTAAAACCCAGTTCAGAGGTATTTAAGGCAAAAGACATAGAATACAATAAAATACTATAAAACTGTGTAAGGTAATATAATATGAGCATATGGTATATTACCAAAAATCAAAGCATTAAAACTTTTGTATAAAGCAATGGATTAATGGTAGGAATAGAATGAAATAGCCAATACCTTTGGTAAGAACTAGTAAGCATACAAGAACACTATGCTTGCACATGTGTCTATATCTGTGAAAACTGGATTTGATTATTATATATCAAAACCATGGAAATGAGAGGCTAAGCAGGGGAGCAATGAGAGATGTAATAGAAAATGATAAAGAGAGGAGGAAAGAGGAGGGCAAGGAATTGCTGAAGGTAAAAATTTTGCTGTTATTTTAAGATTATAAATTATCTTATTTTTATAAATTTCAAGTCCTAAAAGGAAGAAAGAGAGGAAGAAAAATGTCAAAATGAAGAAAGACAGAAGGGAGGGGGCAGAAGTAAATAGTATCCCAACTACTTAAATAAAAAGAAAAGTATTGGGTCACATACCTGAAAGACTGACTCAAAAGACTGTCTCTTATCTCTTGGTGTCTCAGAGCCTTGAGGAATTCCCCCCTCTTCTACATTCAACCACAGACTGTGCAATATGTCTGCACCATCTCACTTTGCCCAGAAGAGAAGAGATGATAGTTTTAGAAACACAATCTCCTTTAAAAGCACACCTGTGAATAAAAACAATGACCACCATGGCATGATAGTCATAAGGATGCAGTAGGGGCACATATACCTTGGCAGTAGCCAACAGGTCTCTAATTGGACTTAAGAACCTCTCAAGAAAAGGAAAACCATAACAGATACTGGAAACCCACCCAGGGCTGGTACACAGTTGCCTCAACAAGAGCTGAACAAGGATGACACCAGTGGAAGAGGTGATCTTATGTGACTTCAACCCTACACAAAGTTTTACAGGTAACTAAGGGAGATGAAATATATATATATGTATGTATGTATATATATATATATATATATATATATATGTGTGTGTGTGTGTGTGTATATAGATACACACATACATATATATATACATATATGTATATATATATGTGTGTGTATATGTATGTATATAATCTATGAAACATATATGTATATAATGTGTGTATATATCAATTATATAACAATTACAGAAATAAAGGCTGTGAATTTGAGAGAGAGCAGGGGAGTACAAGCAAAAGGTTGGAAGAAGAAAAGGGAAAGGATGATAATTATATTTTATTTAAAAAATTAAAAAAGCTATAACAAGTCTTAGTTCTAATGTCATTGATTCTAATTTTGTCTCATGCCCTTTCCTGAGTTCACAAGTCACTGGCATGATGACCCAGGTCATTTTTCCTAGGAGATTCCATTCCACAAATGGGCTTGGAAGTGGGAGTGATCAGTTTCCTCTGAGGTAGTCATTCTCAATCTGATAGTTTTGCCTTTCAGGGAACAAAATCAATGTGTGGAGACATCTTCCGTCTTGTTTCCTTATGTTTCATTGGGAGGACAAGTTTTATTGGCATTGGAAGGTTAGAAAATCTAGAAAAGCCTCCCACATGTTTTACCATGCCCAGAAAATCTTGTAAAGAACTACTGTTTGGTGTAATATGTCGGCATTCCGGTCTAATGTGATGGGCCTTACGTGGGAGGGATGAGTTACTCGAGAATAACTAATACTTCTATACGAGAAGAAGGAACCTTTATTCTTTGTCTATTATAAAGTACAAAATCTCAAATACAGGAAGAAGCCCATAGTGTGTCAATACTGATGTTTCTCTGATTACTGGAGGTGTTAGATGAGTGTTTTCTGGTAAAGCCAGTGTCTGGAATTCTAATGACTTCAATTTGTTCTATAAATTAGTCATTACTTAATTCCTTGACAGTATCCTAGATACACACCCACTACCTAAAAATTAGATGCAGTTTTCCCTGATACAAGGACTCAATTATGAAATTAATATAGTTCTGATTGGTAATAGCATTCCAAAGCCATAATCAAATCCAGAAAACAAATATCATCATGTAGAAAGTTGAGACTATTATTAAGTAGGCAAATTTGGAGAAAGTATTAATTTCGTGGTTTAGATAATTCAACAGTGAACAAAGTCCCACCACATGCCCTCTTTAGTAACCTATAGCTGTGACTTTCGATTTCCTGAAAATATACCATCTGTCAAATCGGAGTAATCACATCTACCTTTTGATAGCTATGTTAAGTTAATGAGATAACCCTTCGGAGACGACTACAGTGACTACCATATTTTTTTATTACGTATTTTCTTTATTTATATTTCAAACTTTTTCCCCTTTCCAGGTTTCCCCTTAGGAAATCCCTATCTCATCCCTTGCCTCTATGTGGATGCTTCCCCATCCACTCATCCACTCCAGGCTTCCCTACCTAACATTCCCCTACACTGGGTCATTGAGCATCCTCACGCCCAAGGGCCTCTCCTCCCATTGATGTGAAACAAAGCCATCCTCTGCCATATAAGTGGTGGGAGCCATAGGTCCCTCCATGTGTATTCTTTGGTTGGTGGTTCAGTCTCTGGGAGCTCCAGGGGGTCTGGCCAGTTGACACTCTTGCTCCCCACACCCCACACGGGCCTGCAACCCTCTCAGCTCCTTCATTCCCTTCTCCAACTCTTCTATCGGGATCTATTGCTTATGAGCCCCTTAAGATACTAGTATTTCAAAAGGATCTTGAAAGAGTTAGGTGTTTTCTAGACACTGAATGGGGAGTTAGGTAGACGACCATTTCCGAACATCTGTTAAACCCTATGTGAAATTGGTAAGTTCCAAGTACTATCCATCGAGAGAATGGTTAGAATGGTTTGTGGTCTGAAGCCAAGATTACATCGAAGCTGGATGAGGTAGGCAGAGGCTAGTTGAGCCACATTCCCACATGTCTAGCACAAATTGCTACTCGGTTTATTTTTGTTTTAAATTAATACCCCCTTTCTTTCAAAACTAACTCTTTTATGATATACTAGATTTTGATCAAGTTTGATGGAGGACACTATAATAGTGAATTAGTTAAACTGTTTTTCGGCTCCCTGTGTTTTGTTTGCACTTCTACACTCGGCCAAGAACTCTCAGATTCTCAAATGAAAGACGCCAGATAATTTTTTTATGCTTTGACTAGCTCAGTGGTTGGGCATTTCTAATCCTCCATGTGGCTAGCATACATTTCTCTCGGTATTAGTGGCTTAACCCCTTCTAAATCTTTATTTTATCTTTACTGCTCAGTTATCTTCTGGGCAGCATCTCCCCCATCCCCCACTCCACTTACAAGAGCTGTAATTCCCTTTCCACCTACATTGTAGGATGTTTTCTCTCCTGCAGGTCTTAAATCTGATTCTTCTTCCTCCAAGTCATGATGATTCTCCATCTCTCCTCTCTCTCCATTCCCCTTGCCTACACTATCTAAAAGTCCCACCTTCACATCCATTATTCTGCCCAGCCATTGGCTATATGGCAATTCTTTATTATCAGTCAAAGCCACCTGGAAACAGGAACCCTCAAATCTGGAATCAAGGCTTTTAGGGAGCTGAAATAATATAAAGCATTAGAACCAATCCCCAAAAGAATACATTTGGAAAACGGGCTTGTGTTTGTAAGGAAAATTATTGCAAATTGGAGGATGGAAAAAGACATTGCTTGTGCTGTTAGAAGTCCTCAATCAAGACGTCTTATGCAGCAGTTAAAATCTCTGTGTGTTCTGTGACTTCTGGACTCACTGGACCTTCCTCACATAGACATTCTCCATGGACTTTACCTGGAGGTGTTATTTGAAGGCCTGTGGCCAAACAGAATGAGAAATAATCCCAGCGACTAAATTATGCTCAATGAACCAACCAACTTTAAACTCTCCAGGAAGGATGTTGGCTACTGGAATTAATACATGGTCATTTATAAGAATATCCCTTTTAATACATTTAATGGGATAGAAATAAAATACTAAATAAAGATTAATATGTTTCAATTTTTCTTTGAAATTCTATTTTGCAAGAGTAACTAAAGGGAAAAGTGTATCAGAATAGATATTTATCTTGTGTTTTCTTCATGTATAGTGAAGAATATAAATTTCAGAGCTGAAGGAAAAAAAATAACTATGCAGCCTTCCCTTGTTGGTAGTAGTATACAATAGTTTTATTCTATTTATCAAGTATCCCAATGGTATTTTTATTTACTTTTTCTTTAAAAAAATTGCACTCAAATATTTAAATACGCAATGGAAAAAAAGAAGCATTTCTTTACTGTTTTATTTTTGGTGTTCATTTCTTATTTGTTTGTTTACAGTTCAAATATATCTGAGCTCTTTTTTTTTTTTAATGAAAATCATGTTCTCTGTGCTAAGATAGCATCAAATATATTGCCTCCTGGGAGTTTGACAACTAGGAAGTTGCTATGATGTATCCTGAAGGCGAATTGAGGTCATGTAGAGACATATTACATAGTGGACAACACATACAAGCTAATTAGTACTGGAGCCCACATTGTTGCATGTCAGCATAATGACATGACTTTCTCTGGAGCCCTTATGGGGATGCTCCCAGAATTCACAAGCGTGTATCGGCTCTTACCACTGTCTAAATAACAACCTCAAACTCAGTAGAGACTAGAAGAGTGGAGCTTTTTTTCCCCCTGTGTGTAAG